>CM034356.1:55688465-55716707 GCA_019925275.1 Mytilus edulis | reverse complement strand
AGATCATATAACAAAGGTGTGCAGTTTTCAAATTTTTGACTGCTAAATCCCAGTTATTTATATGGAAAGTTTACTTTTTTCTTAAATTGAACGTTTAAATTTACTGTTTGTGTATGTGTGTTTAAACAGTTTGGCTGTTAAAACCCAATTATTGTCACGTTTTCCGAGTTTTCTTGTTTCAAACGACTTTGAATTTCGCGATTGTATACAGTCCTTGATTTTACTTGTGCAAAAAACAGTCTAGTAAAAATTAGATCTCACCTCTAGCTAAAATCCTGTTGACCCTGCAGGAAAGACTAAAAACAAATAACACATAGTCCGGATCCGTAAAGCCGTTTCTGTAAAATTGAAAGTGGAAATGGGGAATGTGTCGCAAAAGAGACAACAATCCAACCAAGGAGCAGAAAACAGCCTAAAGCAAACAACGTGTCTTCAGAACAGATAGAAAACCCAGCACCCGGAGGCTTGCTTCAGCTGAATTTAAACAAAAATGTGTACTTCTTCAGTGAACATTAACCAAAAGGGGGTGTTGCTAAACGGCGGAAACGGAAAACGGAACGGAAACGGAAACGGAAAGAAATATTTATATAGACGGAATTTAAGGGTGGAAATAAAGAACTATGAAAATCAATAGATCTTGTCTTGCTGGTAATTTTTGATATTAAAAGTTTCTATCTATTTATCATATATTTCAAGATAACAGGCGAAAATGCAAGTGAGAAAATTCGTCATTTAAGAGTGATAACTCCTATGAGAAGTCATTTGAACGTTTTGACGTGAATGGACATTAGGTAAAGCTCAACATTCTGATAAAATTGAGAATGAAAACGGGGAATATGTCAAAGAGGCAACAACCCGACCATTGAGCAGACAACATCCGAAGTCAACCAATGGGTATTCAACGCAGCGAAAAAATCCCGCACCCGGAGGGGGTATCAGCTGGCCCTAAATAAAATTCTGTACTAGTTCACTGAAAATGGGTATCACACTAAACTCCAATACATAAATGAGATTAAAATAAAAAAATATGCAAGACTAACAGAGGCCAGAGGTACCTGACTTGGGACAGGCGTAAATGCGGTGGGGTTCAACATGTTTTGTGAGATCCCAACCCTCCATGTATACCTCAAGCCAATGCAGAATAAAGAAATACATATGAAGCAATACACACAGTAAAACTCATTTTAAAAGAAGTTCGAGTCCGATGTCAGATTAGACAGGTTTTCACATCCGATTTTCGTTATTCATAGCGTTTTTTAATAGACAGCACTTGCATTTTATCCCTATGTTTTAGTTTATGCTATGTCGGCTAACTTGGCTGACAGGCAGGGTTATCCAATACAGTTTTCAAACTAGATACCCTATGGTAATTGCTGCAAAGTTTAACCAAAACTTTCAGGCGACTCCCTAAAAGACACGTGTTCAATAACATTTGGCCCAGGCAGTAGTTTAAGAGACTGAGAAGTTTTGCAAAAGTTAACAAAGACGAAATCGGACGACGAACGCCAAGTGATGAGAAAAGCTCATTTAGCAGGGCCAGGTCAGATGAAAAAGAATTCTCTCAAAATATACCATTAAAGACTAAAGCAGGTCTTAGTACCAGCAGAAAACGACCATGACAGAGGAAAAACATTGAATGAACATTTTACTTTAATTGTATCAACTAAGAAGACATCTACTAAATATGTACCACTAAATAAACCGTTACATCCTAAATAGAAAGACATAATAACTTACGTATGGGCGAGAACAAAATTAGAATATGGATTCAATACATAAAAAGTATGAGGACCAGAAGAAATGGAATGTAAAAAAAAAAAGACCTAAAAATATATAAAATGAATTAGCAGCTACATGTATCATATTATTATTCACTAATTTTTCAACAATCATCAATACCAGCTTGATACTTGATGAATGGACAACAGGAGACATTTGTGCATTCCCGCTAATTAAGTATCTCATTATCTGAAGCCAGATGCTGCAACATATAGTATATTCCAACATATTGCGTTACCGTCTAGATTAGTATAATATCACCAATGCTTTACGTCTTAGATGCATGATTTTTACATCAGAGGCCCCTGAGGGGCCTCGGGTGTATTGCCATCGCCTACTTTTCAATTCGCGCAAAGATCAAAGAGATGCATATATAATTAGTTTTGGAATAATAACCGACATTATAGACCCGCGGACCTATATAGTGCAGAATAAAATTCCGTATCGCTTCTTTTAAATTCATGTTTTCAATGGATACTCAGTTTTTATAATTTTTCTTAATGCAAAATTGTTTTGTCGTTAGAAATTTTTGTATTTTAATCAAACGATCTTCAATATCAATGACGAGTCGAAAAATTGTTGTTGCGGATGAATACCACGAGTGCGCAGGAGGGCAAGAGCGAGCGTGTAGAAAATCGAGAGGAATTCAATTCACACATTTATACACAGAAAGGTAATTATATTTCAATTATTTGATTTGGAGTAACCTTTTTAAACCGTTTGTAGCATATTTGTCTATAATATTAACGTAGCAAAACCAGGAACATTTAATCTGTCATAATATTAAAATAAATTATCAGGTCACGTCCCCCGCAGCCATTTTGAAAATACCAGCAGATTGGGTAGGAGTAACAAGAACCAGCAAGGCCTTTAAAGATAAGGTTACTATTTGTGTATTTTTTATAACAACAATTTGTTTTATAAAGACCTCAACAATTTTTTGAGTTAAATTTCTTTTCTTCGTAAATAATAAGTAGATTGATCACTTGGACACACACACGGAACTATTTTCTGTTTTTTTAAGATACTGTTTCGGATTTTCGCTCCTTCTCCGACTTAGTTTGTTGCATTAGTATATATGTGAATATGTCCCTTGACTGGAAAATACGCGGAATTTGTAATGACTTTGACTATGTCTATGTAAGTAATTCTAATATATAATTATTGGTTGAATTTATTGTTTATATAATATTCAGAGAATCTTCGACTTTTTCTTCTTCCTATAGAGTTGGACTCTTTTTGAGTGTATAAAGACTCTTGCTCGTAAAATCAAGAGTCTTACTTTACACTGAAATGTCAGAATTTGGGGAAGCAAGTTAACTCGTACCAACGGAAACTCGTACCATGTTTTTGGGTTAATCACATTTACTGAATTACTATAGATATATTGGGAGAAACCTTACAGTTTTGGAGATATAAATATAGATTAACTGTCCTGTTTTTTTAAGTCTTCCTTAGCTTGTAGTATTGTATTATTTTTACCATACATGACATGTATTGTCAAAATTATATGATAATTTGATGACATACTTGTGCTTATCATTCTCTACAGCATTATTTAATTTAAATGTGTAACCATATAATCCATGTCAAATTTTCTTAATTAGTAACTTATATTAGACATTTGTTCACACATACATGCATATGTGCATATGAGAACTTGAATTGAGCAAATATGATTAGTTATATCTATGAGAAATACAATCAGTTAACTTTATCTATGAGCACCCATGAGATCTTAAATTGAGCAAATATGATCAGTTATATGTTGAGTAAAATTTGAGCTAGATCTACTCAATTGAGTTATATATATAAATATTGAGACTAATCTAAATGGTTATTTGAGCACACATGAGCCTATTTATACTATTGAGAGCAATATTGGGATACTGCATGTGCAAATTAAGCAAATCTTTATTGAGACAAACCTTTGAGCGCTATATTTTTAAATTTGTTCTTGGCAATTTTTTGTTTATTTTAAAAAAAATATAGGGACAACAGAGTTGGTGTATGTGGGTTCGATTCCCACCCTAGGCATTCATTTATATTGGCTGGTGCAAAGCGGGCAGTTTAGCTTAGTGGCCCCACACTGACTCTGTTGTTCATATGTTACTTAAAAAAAATTAGGCGGCATCGTTCAGGTCTTGCCATCTTTTTTTTCTATTCGAAAATCAGACACAACAAAACATTGAATAATTGTGAAAATTATACCACAGATACTATGTAAAACTTTAATTGTTTTTGGCATAATTAAACTTGGCTGCCATCCAAGATCTAAAAGTGTTTATATTGATGAATTATATATATCAGATTTGGATTCTTTTGGTTACAAAACATTTTGGATGGACCATGGTACATGTAGGTAGCGGCCAAATCTTTATTCCTAAAGGCTTAAAGCTTTCAGGTCTGAAAATTGCCCAAAATCATCACATTTTGACAAATTTGGAACATAAAATGTACTTTTATGAAAAGAACTGATTTATTGAGTGTTAAGACTTTTGAAATAGACCCAAATTACGAACCAAATTGAGAACTTTTTGGAGTTTTATAGTTTAGGCTATTTTGGGCAATAAGTGAAACTTGTCCTTTGAATCAGTGGTTTCACAATAACCATTATATACTAAGTATCTGTTAGAAGATAGCTCTTTCACAGTACATTGTTAAACTTAAAAGATAAATATATACCGACAATGACCAATATTAATGATGGAATGAGATTATACATGTATATATACTGTTTTATATTGTTACATGTACATACATAAATGAAAATTAAAACCAAACTTGTCATTATTCATAAAAAAGAAAAGGGAGGTATGATTGGTATAAATCAGACACCAGCTCTAGACAAAATGATGAAAAAGAAATAAAGCTTATAACCATACAACATTTTTACAATCAGAAAAAAACTATACATAAATCAGTTAGAAATAGCCATGAAATGTCAAATGTTAAACAATATATACAAGAAAACTAATGGCCACATTAATGTACAATCGGGAAATCAAGATATACACCAAAAAATTACAAGGCCTGTTTTACAGGTTTCTTACAAAGGACCGACACATTCATATGGTAGTTGTGTTCTATATGTATAGTGCAAAATGTTCTCATTGCTAAACCAGTGGTATCCAAAGTATTAAATCCAGAACAAAGTTAAAAAAACCTAACAGTTGAAAAACTATCCAAATGTTGTGATATTCAATTAACAAAAATACCATCATTAGCAAATGGCTATCTACATATAATACATTGTAATATTTACAATAAACCATTTAATAATTAAAAACCAATTGTTCAAAGAACAATTGAAGGTCTTTCCACAAGTGAAGATCTATTTTATTATCAAAATATTAAAAATCAATCTAAAATGTCAGTTCCTATGGCTTTATAATATATAAATATGAATTTAAAGCAAAGGTCAAAATCTTGAACATGCAAATTACCTATGACCTTGACCTCAATTTCAAGGTCATAAACCAAGGATCTCAAATCAAAAGACCCTAGGTCTTTATTATGTATGGTTAATGAGTTATATGACTTTACGCATAATTCTAAATATAAGATGGGCAAAAACTCCTATTTATTGTTTACGCACCCTTTCAACCAAAATTTATAAGTAACGGCATGTCGCAACTAACAATTTAGTGAAAATAAGATGTAGATATGTTATAAGGTTTTGAAAATAAGTAAAAATAAGCCAAAATAAAAAATTTAGAATATGACCTTGACCCTTGACCTAATTTCTTTTTTTTGGACCAAGGATCTCAAATTAAAAGACCCTAGGTCTCTAGCACTTATGGTTTACCAGTTAGAAATGCAAATCACTTATATCAAATACATAAGGGGAATAACTCTCATATGGAGTATCCGGATAGCTTCGGTTAAAACTAAACTCCGAAACCTGAAGATGTAACGAGCAATTTGGTCAAATAAATTTGTCGTAATCTTTTACGGTTGCGAAGGAGTAGTGGCCACAAGAAAAAAAGTGTTTGGGGAGATAACTCTTACAACGCAAAATATCTAGTTGCGCGGTTGTCAGTTTTAAAGCGTATAAACTATACGATATCATATTCCAAATATCTAAGCGACATCTTTTGAAACAACAAAATTACGCAAGAAAAAAAGTTAGGCGGAAGAAAAAAACAAAATAATAATCAGAACAAAATCAATAGGTCTTTCCACGGAAAGGTGGAAAGACCTAATTAGAAAACAGAACCTACAATGTACATGTATAGCTGCTAATTTAAAAAAAAATATAATGGATAACTGATTGACTGTGTTACAATAAACCCAAGATACAAATGTAACTCAGTGAAGCTATTTATGAACATTTAAAGAGTTTGTGTTGACTGCAACAAAAATCTAGAATAAGGGATAGTAATCTTGCTGTGTTAACATCCATTTAATTAGCAATTGATCCAAAAGCTAAATGTTTCAGAAAAAAGACCTGGATACTACATGTACAAACATTGTTAATTAATGCCATTTGTAGAGCAGGATCTGCTTACCCATCCGGAGCACCTGAGATCACCTGTTTTGTTGGGGTTCGTGTTGCTCAGTCTTTAGTTTTCTATGTTGTTTCTAGTGTACTTTTATTTGTATGCATGTCTTTTTCAGTTTTAGTCATGGAATTGTAAGTTTATTTTCCATTTATGAGTTTGCTGTTCATCTGGTATCTTTAGCCCCAAAGTTTCCCTGGGTCAATTTATTTTTTCGCCACCCCTTTTGCCAAAACAATATATTTTTCCCCACTTTATTTTTTAATTAGCCACAATATTACAATTTATCTGTTTTGATATGATTGTCTTGAACCTCTTTTTCATAGTTCAGTGAGTGACTATATAGCTACTCGAAGAATTGTTTGCTATGTTGATTATCTATTATAAGTTATACGCTAACGATTTTTGTATGTGTGCAACTATATGGTCATAATGCCAATCTAACAGTTCTCATTTGACCAAGTAATCATTGATAATTCACAAAGTTAAGTTTCCTAGTTCAAGTCAGTATCTCAGATATGATAGCATATTATATTTAATATTTGTACTATATTGTATGGTGAACATATCTGTCTGGTAGGTATAATATAAACACCTGTCATTAATCAATAATTCAACACAACTTGAGGTCCTCTGATGTTCAGTACTTCAGTACTTTGATTTTATTAGTTGTTAGTGACTTTGAACTAGCTGTCAGTTAACTGCGAGTACTCTCAGATCTTTACCTAGTGTCTTTTTGTTATTAGGATGTACAAGATAAAATTGAGAATGGAAATGGGGAATGTGTCAAAGAGACAACAACCCGACCAAATAAAAAACAACAGCAGAGGGTCACCAACAGGTCTTCAATGTAGCGAGAAATTCCCGCACCCGGAGGCGTCCTTCAGCTGGCCCCTAAACAAATATATACTAATCCAGTGATAATGAACGCCATACTAATTTCCAAATTGTACACAAGAAACTAAAATTAAAATAATACAAGACTAACAAAGGCCAGAGGCTTCTGACTTGGGACAGGCGCAAAAATGCGGCGGGGTTAAACATGTTTGTGAGATCTCAACCCTCCCCCTATACCTCTAACCAATGTAGTAAAGTAAACGCATAACAATACGCACATTAAAATTCAGTTCAAGAGAAATCCGAGTCTGATGTCAGAAGATGTAACCAAAGAAAATAAACAAAATGACAATAATACATAAATAACAACAGACTACTAGCAGTTAACTGACATGCCAGCTCCAGACTTCAATTAAACTGAAGAACCCGGCCACGTCCACTTGTATTTGTGTGTATCTTATGAGTTAAGCCTTTTCAACTGATTTTTATAGTTCGTTCTTATGTTATACCACTGTCCCAGGTTAGGAGAGGGTTGGTATTCTGCTAACATGTTTAACTCCGCCACGTTCTGTATGTATGTATGTGCCTGTCACAAGTCAGGAGCCTGTAATTCAGTGGTTGTCGTTTGTTTATATGTGTAATATATTTGTTTTCGTTAAATTTTTTGTACATAAATAAGTCCGTTAGTTTTCTCGTTTGAATTGTTTTAAATTGTCATTTCGGGGCCTTTTATAGCTGACTATGTGGTATGGGCTTTGCTCATTGTTGAAGGCCGCACGCAAGCAAAGAGTCGTGGTGAATTGAACAACATCAAACAGGTCGTTGATTCTGGGGTATCGCAAGGAACTGTTGTGTGTCAGGTGTTATCTAGTAAATGATATCAGTGATATCTTGGAAAATCGTGTGTATGGCCAGAAGAAACATCCAAACGATCAGATGCGTAGTGTGAAATAAAGTATCATTTCCGTCATAAAAAAGAACAGAGCAGAATGATATTTCAGTTTTCTTGACATAACATCAAAATCATTAAAGACTACCAATATAAATAAAAGTAATTTTCGAATTTCAATATTCCTTTTGTGCGAATGAATATGAATACTAACTCGAATAATTCAAGCCCTTTCCGTGTCCGATTTTCTCCCACACGAGGGCTTGAACTCCTTGTGATCATTGGCCGCGTCGCCTGCTCTCTGTGAGAGAGCCAATCAGCGGCGATCAGGATAATGAGTCTGCGCAACTCTCTTGTAATTGTCTTACCAAACACGTGTGTTCAATTAACACAAATCCGATAATAATTAATTAACATCAATTAACATCAGTTTACATCATTTAACATCAATTAACATCCGGAACTCCTCCTTCTTTAGCTGCCAATTTAAATCAAATTCCCATATTGCAAAGCGGTGTGAAAATTCCGGTTGACGGTCTTGATCAAGGAAGACGTTCAGGCGTTAATGTAGCCTTCGTAGATCAGCGGAATATAACGACTGAATTATTCGGGTTATATGAATACATGTCTATGTTAACGGGTGTCACATGTGGAGCTGGGTCTATTTACCATTCCGGAGCAGCTGAGATCACCCCAAGGTTTTGGTGGGTTCGTGTTACTCAGCCTTGAGTTTATACATGTATGTTGTGTATTGTGTTCGTCTGTTTGTCTTTTGGACTTTTTGACCTTTTTTCTTTTTTAGTCATGACGTTGACGGTTTGTTTTCGACTTCTGACTTTGAATAACCCTTTGGAATTTTTCGCCTATCTTTGTATGTTTTTTACTATAGTAAAACAGCATACTGAATGAGTGACTCTATTTTGGTTGCTTGAGAGGAATCGAATTTTCAGAGAAGAATAAAGCAGCATGATATTTAAAGCAGCGTGGACAATGATGTTGAAAACCTTAGGACATGACTACGACTAACTTGGTGAGGGCACTGTGCAAATATTATATATCTATGTAGGCTTTTAATTGTTTTGCAACTTTTTGCACATCAATTCGTATTTATTGATTTAAATTCTAAAAGATAAAATGCTTTTCCTATGTAATATACCAAACAGCATACTTCAGTATTGCAAGGATTTACTATACAAATCCTTGAGTATTGGTAAAGGGTGAGAAAGGCTTTGTATAGTGAGAGATTTTGTCAAATAATTTTTTCATAAAAATAAAGTATATATATACAAGTTTCTATTCTAGTTCCCTGGTTTCCATGTCGGATTTTGTCCATACACCATTGCTCTATTAGGTTTCTTTTACGTTTTTTTTCCATTATACAAGAAAAGATACAACGAAAATCACCAGTGCAAAGCAACGCAACAAGATACACCACATCACTAATCTTAATTCAAGGCAATTAAAAAAGAAACACAGAAAAAAATGATGCAAAGGATTTCCTGCAAAGTTTATTATTTCACAACCTATAAGAATCGAGGACGATGTCATTCTTTTTTAGACCTATTGAGATTTTTTTTGTGTTGTTGGGTTGCTATCTTATCAACATTGATCAAACTTTAAAAAAAAAAGAAAAAAAAAAGTCGAACAGACTATCCTGAATCGCACGAACGAAAACGTACAAATGACCTTATCAAATATTTCAAAAACATAGTCTCATCATCTCCTGGTAATTATTTCAATACTTTTTGCTTCAAAATCTTTTATTTCAAAGAGGTAGAGCCGATTTGCCGAGGATTTGTTTCATTCGATAAGATAGGTAATTCATGTTTTAAATAGCCTGATAGATGCTTATTATAGTACATGAAAATACGTCACATCATCTATTTCCATACCTTGAACAGGTATTCCTACAATAACAAGGCCAAGACTATTGATTTTTTAATATTGATTCTATTTTATTATAAACATCCTTTATGCAAGGTGCCATACAATGTACCACGTAACTTGTCAAAGAGCCAAATAATATTGAACAAATTTAAATCGTGATTTTCTCATTCTGAATATATGTATATCTGTATTTGTCCTGGTCTTTTAATGTTTTATCGTCTATAAGATAAGATAAGATAATACATGTATATATTATAACCGGAGAACATCTTACATCAGTTGGTCATAGATCACCCCATGTTACTAACACATGCTATAGTGTCTTTTCTGTCCTTTTAACAAATCGGCCCTTTGTTGTGATACAGATGCAACAACTTCTTGATGTTTTACCTACAATCACTATTTGTAGTGTAATTGATTTGATATGTTGTGTTTTCTCGATGACTTAGGTACCGGTGTAGGGACGGTGGTAAAAAATTCAATACTAGTATCTATATAGTTTGTGAATTGGCGAGAAAATTGTTGTTGACTGCATTTGTTACATATAATGCCATGTTAAAAAAAGGTTTCGAAAAATTGTTTGTGTTGTTTTGAAACTTGTATACAATGGCCTTATTTGAAGTTATGTGTATATTACACTCACAACATGTAGGCTTCATTGCTATAGAATTAATTCTCGTGTTATTGGTTATGTACAGGCACCTACATCAGTTTAACGGCAGTTGTTCCTTGAATATATGTAATAAATGTAAACACATAAATAGAAAGTTCGTCAAGAGTATGGACAGTCATAGGAATGCACACAATAAGCGATACATTATTTTTTTTTCTTTGATACATGTTGAATGATATACCAGTAAACTATATAGTCAAAAATGAACCAGAAAGACTCTATGAAATAAGCAAACATCCGAAAAAATATGATAGAAACATTAAAATTTAATATAACAACACAAAAAATGCAAATATATTGAGCGAGATTTGAACCCTTACTTCAAAGTCATCATATATTAGTAATTCTGTGCTCTACTGATTGAGCTACGGCGATGCTTAAACCTTTATCTTTTATTAAGAGTCTATATCGGTACAATTTATCGATGTTACAACTTTTTCTTTAAAAAGTTGTTTTTTATGTAATAAGGACACACTAAACCAATTTCATTTTTAAAGGAAAATATAGTATGAATAACAACAGTCATAAAAAGCATAATTTTTTTTTTGGTTTGAAATGTCCTTCAGGGGGATTCCCTGTTTTTCCTACCTAAACACACCCGAAAATCCGCATATTGGACTTTTATCCTTTTTGAAGGTTACATTAACTATTGATCACACGTATCATAATATATGTAAATCGAGATATTGATCAAAAAGCATTTTTATTTTTTGTTTTTATAGTAAATTTCATTCTGTCGACACTTTTTTAAATTGGCCCTTCTGTGAAAAAAATCCTCGGCATATTGCCCTACCTCTTTAATTCATTCCTCTGGTTTTTTTCTTCTTGTGAACATGCGTAGCATGACTATGTAGATAAAATAACCAAAAAGAAAAGATGTTAATTCTTCCTGTCTCCGTTTTCCGTTCCGTTTTCCGTTTCCGCCGTTAGCCACACCCCATCAAAAGGATAGTTTACTTTTGCTTCTAAGGCATAAAATAATAACTTAGATTTCTCTTTGGTAAAATATATAATTCCTACTAAATACAAAAACAAATAAAATAATTCAATTGAAAATGAACTTTGTTTCCATATTGTACAGTCTGATGCTCGGCTAGAAGTGACCAATAAAGGAAAATATTCCCGCAAAATATTAATATCACCTGATATATAGATATAATTAGATGTGGTATGAGTGTCAATGAGTCGACTCTCCATCCAAGTAACAATTGATAAAAGTAAACGATTATAGGTCAAAGTACGGTCTTCGAAACGGAGCCTTCAAAGTTGGCTCACACCACAAGGCAAGCTATAAAAATCCCTAAAATTACTAAACGTGTAAGACATAACGTAAAAACCAACGGTCTAATCTATATGGAAAACGAAAAACGAGAAACACTTACTGTATGAACCACATCAACATACGACAACTAATGAACATCAGATTGCTGACTAAGGACATGTACAAACAATTGCAGCGGGTTTGAACATTTTAATGGTACCAAACCCTCACCCTTATCTGAAACAATAGTGTAACATCGCAACATAGAAAGATATGTTAATATATTGGCGGAAATAAGTGAAAATAGGCAATATCCTTGATAATTTTTTTTATCTAAAGACAATTAAATCTGATTTCTTATCTTAAATAGCTTACCGAATTATCTATTGCAAATATTATATGGACAAGCTAAAGTGCTACCGTTTGTTATCAACATTTTTATTGCGCTGTCGGTATTAATCAGTTTTACTGGCTGAAATGTGTATCTCTATAAATAAACATTAAAAACTGTAATTTCTTTACATTCTAAGGAGCAAACAAAGGAAATAGCGTTTGAGAATATATACCTCAATGCTAATAAAAAGACCCCATACAAAAAAATCGTCCTCCTTACCGAATCTGTCTGGTTGCACTTGCGTCAAAGAATAAGTAAGCACTCATTTTGTCTATTCTGTTGTCAGATAATTTAATGTGTAAGAAATGGGGTTTGGTAATTCCATGCGATTTTTTTCTCTAGTTATTATCCGCTTTTTAAAGATTTAAAAAGGACGTAGGACATTTGTATTCTCGATAGCTGTTTAGGTAGCCAAATGCATTATCAACGTTAACCAAGGAAACTGATCTATTAGATGTATCACCAACTCACGCGCAAAAGTTAAGCGCTTATACCGCGCGATGGAACAAGTTCGAATCCACATTTGAGTAATCTCAATTTTATGAATTATAAGAAAACATTTATTTTGTGCTGTTTAATACCAAAACTGTATACCTTTTTTTTAGTTTTTAGTTTTTCGTTCTTTCGGTGGAAAGAGGGGATTGGAGCGCTCACATACATCATGTTTAACACCGCCACATTCTTTATGTATTAAGCCTGTCACTCGGTGGTTAACACTGATTACTGACTTTTATCTTTATTCAGCGAATATCTCTTTTGAATTGTTACACATGTTTCTTGCAATGTCTTTTTATAGCTAACTTTACCGTATTGGTCTTGCTCAATCTTGAAAGTCATATGATTGTGCGCTGGCCTGTTATAGTCATTTATTTGGCTTAATACATATTTTGGTATGAGCGTCACTGATGAGTATTATGTAGACGAAACGCGCGTCTTGCGTACTAAATTATAATCCTGGTACCTTTGATGACTATAGTGTTATAATATGGTCACCCTCGTCCTCTGGTCTCTGGTGGATAATGGTCTTACTGGCAATTATGCAGCAACTCCTTTTTATGTATAATTGTATCTATAGTTCTAAACATAATCAGGAGCCTGTATATTCAGTGGTTGTCGTTTGTTTATGTGTTACATATTTGTTTTTAGTTCATTTTTTTTTTTACATAGAATGAAATTCAAAACAGTGTGGCTGTGGCCATTGATTGACACATTAAAATCATCCATTGACTGGGACAATTTACGTGCACGTTTGTCTGTAAGGACCACTGTTCACGACGTACCTACGATAGACATTTAAACTGTGGGGTCACCAAAGGTTTCTTAATGCCTTTAATTATAAAATAATTCGAAAAAATAATCAGAAATAACCTTTATGTTTTGATTTATATAATTGATATAAATCAAAACATCGTGTTATTTCTGATTAATTTTTTCGAATTACTTTATTGGGGTGTTGAGAACCTTTGGTGACCCCATAGTTTAAGTGTCTTTAAAAAGTACATAGTGAGCAGTGGTTGTTACATACAAACGTTCACCTAAATTGTCCCAGTCAATGGATGAATTTAATGTGTCAATAAGCGGTCACAGCCACACTGTTTTGAATTTCATTCTAAATAAGGCCGTTAGTTTTCTCGTTTGAATTGTTTTACATTGCCTTATCGGGGCCTTTTATAGCTGACTATGCGGTATGGGCTTTGCTCATTGTTGAAGGCCGTACGGTGACCTATAGTTGTTAATGTCTGTGTCATTTTGGTCTTTTGTGGATAGTTGTCTCATTGGCAATCATACCACATCTTCTTATTTACATAAACCAATAACAATTGTTAGTAGTTTATAATTAGATTCTATTCAATCTTAAAAAGTACACTCGTTGCAATTATACTATATCATCTTTCAATTCTTAGTAAAGAGAGTTGGAAAACATGCATACAAAAAGATGTGGTAAGATTTTCAATGAGACAACGACCTAATTACACAGAAATAAACAATTTGTGGTCACTGCATGGACCTCAACAATGAGCAAAGCCCTACCACATAATCAGTCTATATAAAACAAATCATTTTAAATATAACAAAATGTAATCAGACTGTCGAAACAAGTGAAAGGTTTAGCGATATAAAACCAGGTTTAATCCACCATTTTCTACATTTGAAAATGCCTGTACTAATTAGTCAGGAATATGACAGTTGTCGTCCATTTGTTTTTTATTTGTTTTGTCATTTGATTTTTCCATTTGATTAGGCTACTTATACATTCATGCTTTGAAATACCAAAACGTTATCGTTGGGATTCATTATATGCCAAGAAACATTTGTAATTTGTATTTTCACAACAATTGACTTTGAAGGTTTAGTTTTTCTGACATCAGGCTAGTATGACGAGTAAACTTGCAATTCAATGATGCAGCTTCAAAATTAAAAAGTCTTAAATATCTATCTCGGGTTGAAATATTGTCATTTCACAACCATACTGAATATATATGGTTTTACAGTTAATTTCTGTCTTTGCATGCTTTTTTTTTTATATGAAATGTAGCAATGTCTCATGCAACAGAAAAAATTGTACATTTGTAAGTAGTAATTTCGTTATTTGAAACGACCAGTCTTGAGAACATGATTGTTATTAGTTGTAATTGGTTTTGAAATATAGCTTTCAGTAACTGAGAGTACTCTCATTCCGGTGCTAAGTGATTATAGTGCACCATACCAACATTTTTAGTGATTATATTGCATCTGATATTTTACATTTTTCCTTATGGTGTGCTGTCCAAGGCTGGATTATTTGGGTGTGTGAATGTTTTAAGCTACCACCTTCTTTATGTGCCATTCCGAAGACAGGAGCATGTAGTACAATCATGCTGTTGGTTAATATTGGCTACTCATTAATTTAATACCAAAACAGACAACAATAAAATGTAAACATGTATATATAACACATGTATTTTAATACAGTGAAGGTTTGGTCCTGCTAAAATAAACAAAAAATTTCGAACTGACGTTGGCGACGTTATATTAAAAAGGGGTAAATATAAGCTTCTCCTGCTATTAGGGAAAAATTGGCCTGATCCTGGTTTTCCCCCAATAACGCTGAGGGGGAAAAGTTGAATCATGCCAATTTTCTGGGGGGATTGGATTGATCCAGTTTTTCCCCCCGGAAAAAAGGTGTTGCATTTCGAATTATCATATAAAACGATAATGAAAATTCATCTCACCTTTAAAAATTCCAAATCAGAAATGATTGCACTAACAGTGATAATTCATCGCATCTATGGTTAAAATGAATCGCATCCAGTCCACATTATCATGGATTCAACTGTTTTAATTATACTTTTTTGGACTTTAATCGTGCTATTATACATTAGAAAGTCATATTCTAATGAAATTGTGTTAAAACATACATCGAATATATATAAAAGAAGATGTGGTATGATTGCCAATGAGACAACTATCCACAAAAGACCAAAATGACACAGACATTAACAACTATAGGTCACCGTACGGCCTTCAACAATGAGCAAAGCTCATACCGCATAGTCAGCTATAATATTGAAATCAATTAATTCGTATGTTCAAACAGTAATCAAACGAAGAACATACAGGACAGAGAAACATACGAATAATAGCTAACCAAAGGTACCAGGTTTAGAATTTTATACGTCAGACGTGCGTTTCGTTCACACAAGACTAACCAGTGACGCTCAGATGAAAAAAGTTCGAAAGCCAAAACAAGTACAAAGTTGAAGAGCACTGTGGACCACAAGTTCCAAAAAGTTGTTTCCAATACGGTTGGGGTTTTCTGCCTGGGATAAGAACATCCTTATTATTTTAAATAATTCATACCTTTGCAAACAGTAAAGTAAATTTTATAAAATGACTATATAATAGATATACATGATAAAATCGAAGTGGTGACTAACAACAGAATAAAAACGGATACATTACATGAAACAACCTAATCTAGCACTTAAAAATACATAGCCGAGTTAGCCAAAGCCTCAACGCACTAAATGACGTCACATTTGAAATTCTAAAAAAAACAACACGCAAAGTGACGTCACATATGAATTTAAAAAATACCACACAAAGTGACGTCACATTTGAATTTCTAAAAAATATTTCCCAAAAATAAGATAGAATTTGGATTTATTCAAGATTAGATTTGTAAAACTGATATTACATTTATTCATAATAATGATAATTAAAATACTTATTAATATCAAATTGTGGTAGTAATTAGATAATCAATTTTCTCTAATTCTTCGTCAATTTATCCCTTTCCGCACCCATTGTATAAACAAAATTTAATCAACGTGTGGTTCGTTTGATCACAGTACTTCATTGGTTAAAATCCGATTATGACGTCGAATTTTCTTGCTTTCATTTGAATTTCCTATTGTGACGGCATGAAAAAAGACGACCATGCCTGATGACGTCACATAGAAAGAACACATCTTTTTGCAGATCATTCGAAAAGAAGGAATAAGGTTTGCCTATATAATGTTAGAAAATCATTAGAGAAACAGATTCCACCACCAAATCTCGTGTTATACGATATTTATCCACTCTCGACAGTTAAATTTTAAATATTTAAAACGCTCGGGCAAGCCTCGCGTTTTAAATTTGAAAATTTAACTGTCTCGAGTGGATAAATATCGTATTACACTCGATGCAGTGGTAGAATCTGTATGTATTATCTAGCTATATCGGTGTTTCTTCTGAATCAAACTGAGGCCAAATATATCGTATAAATTTCGTTGAACCAAACTAAAATCTAATAAATGAAGGGGTGAATAATTCTCTTTACCAAAAGACACGAATTTAACAGAAAAGACGTTAATACATTTGACAAAATCCGATGAAAATAACAAATATAGCAATAAAACTAAATACATGAATTTGGGATAGAAAAATACCGTGACACGTCTTATATATAGCAATGCGAATTCACACTCAGCACAACAGTCACAATTGGAAATAAGTCACGTTTCGTAATTGTTATTAAAAGATCAGACGACGAAATGACATACCACAATAAGTGGTAAAAATTTCCATAGTTAGTTTGGACAGAGACACATCGTATGGATCAACCAATTCATGATGGTGTTCGTAAAATTTACGGAGAGTCATTTTTAATCTGTCCTCCTCATAACTTTGTTGGAGCAGTTTCTGCGTAAGGAGTACACTCCTGTATATGAAGTCCGTATAGTGTGAACAAGCACGAGAATAACGTATCAATTGAGAGATGTAGACACCATACGAAGGGGAAGAGGGTATGTTACTGCTAAGAAATACAAAAGCAATTATATAACAGGATTCGTAAAAACACAACACAATACCAACATAACAGCCTTTATATATATAGTTTTGCTGCAAAAAAGGGAATAACCATATTTTATACTATGTTGTTGCTTGACAAATTGTGAATGCCCTACTTCCTATGAATTAGCTTGTTTATTAATGTCTTTCGTAAATACATCAGTGACAAGAAACAATTATAAAATACAAAAATGCTAAAAGTCAATGATAATGTTTTAATTCCGAGTTTAATTGTGCCGCTAAAATTCATCTTTTAAGTTGGCATGACATTAGAAAATTGCTTTGTCTTTTGTACACATGATTATTTGCTCACTCATAGTTTTAATATTGAGGAGCAATGCTGTGAAAAAAACAGGAGTGTTTTTAATGTTTTAATTATGTGCGTTAAAATTCACGTGAGACATTTCTATTTCTTAAACCCAATTTTGTCAATAGATGAGTATCCATGGCATATACAATCTGTAGGTTTTGAAATATTAAAGGTTTAGTAAGATAAAAAGGGAACACGAAAACAACTTGCTTAGAATTCACACAACACAGCAAACAATATTTCACTGCATCTGCTTGACAAACTGTTTTAAAATAGAAATGTTTTTTATAATGAATATAAAACAAAAGTCTTCTCTTATAAAAAAAATGTATTCATTTTATTCTAACGCCATTGCGTATGTACTGACTAATTTCTTTCATGTAATGAAAATCCATGTGTACGATTTTTAATTTCGTAAGTAATCTTTGAGTATTAAAACAATAAAACAAACTAAGACGTAAGCGGTAAGTTTAACTAAGTCATTTATATCACAGTTTGTGCAGTTAGATGGTTTCAGTTTAGCTTCTTATTCATGTTGCATATTCCAAAAATTACAATTTCCAACATATTCTATCAATAAATCTTGATGCATGACGACAACGCAAATAATAATTTGAAAATACAACGGAAGTGTAAAACTATTGTTTTGTAAGCGTCATTATTTTATTTTAATTAATACAAAATCAAACTAAATAGTATCGATATCCGTTTATTTACAGAACATATTTGTTTTGACAATTATTTCCTCCATCATTATATAATGAAACGATGTGGCGGTTATCATTAACAATTATTATATTGCTAAATCCTGATATTGTTTCTGCCAAATATTTTCGCAACTTTTCAAAAGGTTAGTACATATTATCTATTCAACGATAGTTCTAATGTTGTATACTTATCGATAATATCTTGCTTAAGCTTTTGTGTATGCTTATTAACGAAGTATTGAGCTCTAACATAAGGAAATAGCGTTTGGTTAATATGTACCCGAATGTCATCAAAAGACTTCCGAAAGCGTCCTCGGTGCCGAATATGTACGATGGCTCTGGCATAAAAGACTAAACAAGCACTCAGTTTGACATTGTCGTTGTCAGATGATTTATGTTTAAAAAGCGGTTTAATGATTCTACGAGATATGTTTCTCTCGTAAATTGAATACTTAAAAGATTTAAAGAAAGAAAAGAGACAAACAAATGTCGTTTGTATCTAATGCAACGGTTTTGAGTAGCCATAAACATTATCAGAGGTACACTCAATTTGGATGTTTAACGCGCATATACGGTCGGGTGATGGAACAAGTTCCGAATTCACATTTGAGAAAACTCAAGTTTATGTCAGAAGACATGTATGTGGTGTTGTGACGCAACTTTACTGGTAGCAGGTTTTTGTTGTTGTTTTTTTTTTGTGTTTTTTTTTTACATAAGTTTTCAATTTATCTAGTACATAGTTAAGACGGCGTGCACAAAGTTGACGGCCACTGTAAAATTCGCATTTTAAATAGTTTTATACAACCGTGTTTAAAATATTTTTGAATAAGAATAGGAATAAGATTTTTTTTATGATAAAATGATGAATGCATGCCATTAAAATCCACATTACTAGTAATGTAAACTAAAATTTGATCTATAAAGCATGAAACGGGCATATAGAAAACGGCAAAAATATGGTGTAACTTGTAACATTAAATAAGCATAAATTAGAGTTTTTGACCTAAAACTTATACAAATTCAACATATTTTCCTGCATTTTCGTATAATAGACTTGTTCGGATTCGGACTCGGACATCACACGAAATTCATCGCAAAAATAAATCAAAAACGATCATGGTAGATAAGTTTGGAATGGTCTTCGTTATGTGTAAGAAGTAGTAATTTGGAAGGACTAATAATCAAAATGGAAGAATCGACAAGAAAAATATGTAATTACATTTTTTTTATTTTCAAAATAACTTGGTATTCCAAATGTGCATAACCAGAGGTTTAAAATAATCTGCAAAATATGAATGATTCGATAGTCCAGACTGAACACCTGAATGTCCAGCTAGTATGTTACAATCTTAAGAAATGACGTTTTAACCGCTATTTTCTGAAGAGGGTCCACGACATAATCGCTAATCATTTCCATTTCACTGCTCTTAGCATATATCTATTTATATTTCCAGAATGTGCATTTGCTGCACTTTTTTGTTCGAAAGAAAAAAGAACTATGTTGAACGTAAATATTTAAAGTTATGTGATAAACTAAGTGTCCAGTGTTTTTGTTACGCGCTTGTTTTCTTGAGGAAAATGCCGACGTCGTAAATGGTTTTAGTAATTTGAAGACGTTACGTTTGTGGACTCAGCTTTGTGCACGCCGTCTAAGCAGAACAATTAGATATCAAGTCGACGACATAGGTATCTTTTAAGTTGGATGTAGAAAATGCATAACCTCATTTTTTTTACCACGAACGGAAAACATATCAATCTATTAGTTCAGTAATTTTCGTGTCTGCCCTTCAATTATGTGACTCAAGAAAAAATTCCAAATAATGGGTAACAATTTTATCGAAAAGAGAAAATCGAGTGCACCTTTTTATGTTAGGGCGTGTTTGAGTTGAATATTTTGTCTTGATATCGTACAAAGCAAGAATATTTCATACATCGCCTCGCTTCAGATTCTATCGTCTTTATATATCAAAGCTCCAGGTTGACTTTATAACATAAAAAAAAATTACAGTACTAAAAGATGAAATATATGGGTCAAGTGAAATACCTATCTAATGAATCACAAAAACAGAATAGGTGTGTTCGATTACCTATTTTTGTACTGAAAGTACTTGACGACAGTCTTTCAAGTTGGATGATGAAAATACATATCTTCGAAAAATAATATTTTTTTGTGTGTGATAACTAGGGTTTATTGTCGTCAACCACTAAAAAAATCTAGTCTGCCCCTCCACGAAATATTTAATTCAAAATTTTTTAAATGTTTATGAATTTTCGAAAATTCCACCTGACAACCGATCAGACAATATCATTAACTGATGCTCATTAGCTTGTTGATACATTCGTTTTTTTAAAATACATCTGACATATAAGGATCGTAATGGTGCAATGTGGATAAATTTATCGGTTTCAAAGAGCAAAATTGGCAGCGCGTCATCCCTACAATGGCTCTCATTTCTACGATTGTGAAAATGAACTGGCGTAATGGGGAGATAATTTTGACGAAGTTGAATTCTGACTGAATTAGATTCCATTTTACAGTTGTAAAATACGAACAGTTGGAAAAACGTGAACGACTATTCATATTGTAATCAACTGTCACCCGCTATGTAAAGCTATACAAAAAAGTATACTTTGCTTATGAATCTTATTTGATGCATGATTCTTTACGCAGTCACATGGAAGGATGCACAGAATCTCTGCAGTGTTCCATCTGTTGGCGACATCATGTACATGAGGAGAGATTGTACCGAGTTACCTGAAACCTTTACCGCCTGGACCTCGTCACGGAGTTTAACTTCAGATTGGACATCTTTTTATGGTAATTTTACATTCCGTCAACTTAAAAAACACATCATTAACTAGCTATATAGTAGTTTATTGCATAGAATTTTGTTACGGTGGTAGTTTACTAGTTTTCATACATAACAAATACTGTAAATGCTTGATTTCTTATTGTGATTGATATTCAATGGAAAAAAAGGGAATTTGTTTACTCCATATCTTTAAATATGCACATTGTGCGAGATCGTAATGGTGTGATGTCACTCTTGTTTAATTAATACAGTTATGAGTACAAAAATATCATTTATTCCAAGTCTGTATGAGATTCGCTATAGAGCATCGGCGAATGTTGAAAAAGACGATAAGTTAACGAGTTTGAATTACCTAAACTAGAACACACCCGTGATATCGCGGGTCCGTGACTGAATTAAAGTATATAACTATGCGTAAGCCTTATTTTAGTATTGGTATTGTCATCTGATAAAGTCATGCCAATTATAAGATGCGGAACTTACAGATAAGGTAATATGTAACAGGTGAATATACTATTGGTATCGGTATCGGATTCGACCCGGAACTTGTTAATTATTGGCAATATTAAGTATGTGGAAAAAACAAAAGGGTCTGAAGTGGTATAATTTTAAATCTACACCATTGTCCTATATTAGCTATATATAAAGTTGAATTCTTTGATTTGTCGTTTTTACTCAAAACGGCTGACAAATTGGACCTCGCTTTTTTAGCATTATAGATACCTCATGAAATATCAATATCTTCGAAATGTGTATCGATTATTCAACGTACAAAATGTATTTGTTTTAAATATCAAATGTGATCACAATAACCTTAACTGACGTCACCAACAGTCAACGAAGATGCCACTACTGTTTCCATAGAAAAATCTCATATTAATTAATCATTTTTTATACATGATTTGTGAATTAAATTGTTTACTCATAAAATTCCTACATTATAAAGGATTTTTTAATGTGTGCTATATTTAAAGCACAGATCATATGGAAATTGTTGAGCAAAAACATAGCTACTCACCTAGCATTATTTGCACGTGCAATACCTGTTTGGTTTAAAGGTACAACAGTGAAGCCGTCGTATATTACTGCAATAGACTCGATTTACTTTTTCGAATATTATTTATAACCAATATGATTTGTTGAATATATATATGCCTTTTATGAGAATTTTATTTCCGGATTTTTGTTACTGATGAACCGACGTTATTTCCTCTTATAGTTGATGTGTTTTCCTCGGTTTTAATGTGTAACCCGGATTTGTTTTCTCTTAATCGATTTATGACTTTCGAACAGTTGTATACTAACGTTGCCATTGTTTGTTCTGATTTGTACTAGTTCGTAATAACTTGCTCTGTCCGATGCCAAAAAAAAAAAACCGGTGCTCTGAAGTTGGAGTTTTCTTACAATATGGCATTCTCTGAAATTTTAAAAATAGCAGCAAAATCTAAATTGAAAAGTCTGCTAAATGCTGCAGCACTGAATAGTGATGATTTATTTTCTTTATTAAAAATAATCCTATGTTATGAAACATAAATTTGTTCAATTATAATTCACATGTATTAAAAGCTACGTTAGTTCACATAATTTGAAATCAGTATCACGAGTAAAACGTTGGAAGATTAGCACATCTAAATGATGTTACTGTTAGAGAAGGCGACACTGATATGATATACCGAATTAAGCATGAAAATATGCTCAATAACGCAATTTGTCTTGATGCATGTTTGACCACATGCTTGGCATAAAGACCAAATTACACAAAGATTCGTTATAATTTTGACAAAGACATACTTCGTGACAAACAGACTTTTTTTTAAATGTTTATAAATGTATCAGTCTTTCTTACCAAATATAATTATTTAACCTATTGCTTTAAACTTAATCAACCACTATATAGATGAAATGACATACAGTAAGCAAACGATGATATTGATAATGCTTCATATGTTGCTAGATTTTGGTTGCATGACTGCCTTGTTTCCGAGACACTCTACGTATCAATGAGAAATAAAAGGAATGATACTGTTACACATGTTACAGTATTTATATAGAACACGACGTTGACGTTATTGCTGGAAGGGTAATTAGATCGCAGAATGAACGTGGTATGATCGTAGGTCGTGATTAGAACGTGCTATAATCGCAGTAAAGCGTGGTAAGATCGTGTTGTCAACGGATAAATCGTGGTATGGTCGTAGTGAGGACGTAATAAGGATAGAAAGATCGTGACAATCATAGTGAGGTCGCAGGATGAGCGTGGTGAGAATGTGGTATAATCGTAGCGGTATCGTTGTAGAAGCGTAATGAGAACGTAGTAGCAACGTGATGGGAACGAAAATTGTCATTTTCATGCCGCTCATACTGCGAGCTCACCACGATTTGAATTTATTTTTGATCGCGGTGAGCGTTGTGCGATCGTGGGACTGGGGCTTAACAAAATATTTCTGCTTTTTACTAATGTAAATTATTTCCCTTTAATGGTAGCAGATAATAATTGCTTTAGAAAAAAAAAAATACAATTTTGCAATAACTTGTAGTTGGAAAACGGAGCTATAAATTATAGACTTACAAATCAATGGTTTGAACTATTAATCTATAAAATATATTTAGACAATCTAATACAGTGACTCATATTACAGTAAGTCATAATTTTGTTTTAAACTCTTGACAAAAACATCAGCTTACTGGAACTAGATGGTAAGTATTATTTTTAATTTCACTGCACTCACTTCATACTTACAATATTCCATTTGACCAATCTGTTAAAATCTTTTACCAGTTGATCAGTTTGTTGGAGAAGAATTCAAACTGCAATTTGGTAAACTGTTTAAGCCATTGTCATTTATTGTGATATACCAAAGGTTACTGATTAAGCACTCTAATAAGGGCACGCTGTCATGGAAGTGACAGACGGTTAATCACTGGCATGTTAACACAAAGGTTTGTGATTTCGAACCATGCCTGGGGCGTTTGATTCAAGCCTTAATTAAGTTGACTAGAATTGCTCGTTTTTCTTCTGAAGGTCAGTGGTTTTGTCCGGAAACACTGGCTTTCTCTGCAATAATAACTCGCTGCAATTGAAAGGCACAAAATGCAAAAAGCAAAGAAACAGCGCCTTAATTGCTGTTTTTCATCTCAAAGTCACAATGAGGCCTTTAACATGAATCAAACACCTCATATATCATCTCATCGTGGTATCCACAACAAAATGTTGAAGATATCATATCACATGTTTTAATGATATAAATATGTAAGCTTTAAAATCCTTGTAGATTTGTAATAGAAACAAATACCGCGAACGCCTTGTAATCACATACGCGTGTATATTGTATGCAAATATATTTATTTTCAGGTTGCTTGGACTTTTCACTGAACAGGGCTTTAATTAATGATACAAAAGGAACTTTAGATCAATATTTTCCAAACAGTACACACGCAGTTGATTCCGAAAGCGTATTCAAATGTGCATATTTCTGTACCAAAAAAGGCGATGTTTTCATATTTTTTGTAAGTGTACAATATTCCTATTTTAAAGAGAGACATACAAAAGAACTATATACGACATGGTGTTGATTTTTTATTCTCAGACACTTATTTGGATCAAGCTACTTCAAACGCAACTTGTTGTGTTTTTGGATATATTTAAGATATATTGAAGAGCGTACTTTGACCTATAATGGTTTACTCTTACAAAGGGTGGTCTAATTGACACTTATATCACACCTTCTCATATATATGTATATAGTATTTTGTTTCAATAGTTTTTTATGAGAATTATTTACTGAGGAATATGAAAACTATTTGCAAAACTATACACTTCAATTCTTAATTATTAGTCATCGCCATTATCATAAACAATATCATATATTTGAACATCATCATCATTTATTAATATTATTCTTATTACACTATTATCATAATTGTGATAATATACTTCAATTGCTTTTCAAAGACCTTTCTCTTTTAACGTTTAATGAAACGTCACGCAATAAATGAGAACTGTTGAAATAACATCAGTATTATCTTACAACGATACACATATACTACAATGCTTGCAAGTTGTGTTGATGTGTTTATTTTCATTATCATGATGTACACAAAGCTTGAGTGTATTTTTTCAAAAGCCAATATGATGAAAAAAATATCGTTAACAGCTGGGAACTGTATATTTCAATATAAATGTTCCTGTTGACAGTATTTCCTATCGTTGTACGACATTGCTAAACAGACGTCTATATACAGTGGGTACAAAAGTTAATCACATATTTGTTACGAATACGTTGGGTTTTGCATATGCAATAACCTCAAAATTGCCCTGGGCAAAAAAGAGTTATTTGGCCCTGATTCCAAATGACGTCACTTAATTGCGTCCTTAACGACAATTGATAACACTTTTGTGATACAAAATTTAAGATTTTACCTGTTATGTTTCATTAAATTGAAATAATTGAACTTTGTGTCTCTATTCTGCAGAACTTAAATATGTGATAAATAGGTTACAACATGTCTTTTCCATATTGGCTGATATGGGAGTCTCGGGATGATACCAGGGCCAATATGGAAAAGGGCATGTTATAATATATACATATCGAACAAACTAGTTTTTGCCATACTTGAAGTGACTACCTGGGAGATCGGAAAAATCAAAAGTACTTTAAATGATAGATATAAGAAGATATGGTACAAGTGCCAATGAGACAACTATCCATCCAAGTCACAATTTGTAAATTTAAACCAATATAGGTAACGGAATTACGAAAACGCGGGACTAAAAACCGAACACCAAGTTAGAACAAAAAATCTTGGACTAATATAAAAACCTTATCCGGCTATTCGTATTCAACATTATGATAAAATTGATGCATTTTTAAGTAAACAGTCCATTTTACAGCTAGATACATCTACAACGAAAAATATCTTTACATGCAACATAACCACACTAGATGTTCATGAAAATCATGTTTATATATGTCATATTGCTTTTACGAGGTAGTTGGCGGTCCAAATAGACCTTCAAACACTGCATGAAATGATACGTTTACAAAATTTATTAAAAAATTAAATTTCTAGTTTTGAATTTAAGGTCTGATTTATGAAGAATAATTTTAGTAGTTTATGAAAATTTAATAATTTTTTTAAATTTCTTATTTTCTTAAGTTTAATTCCTATTTATGGGTTATTAAACTTGTTATTTATTTGAAAAATAATAGAAGTTTAAATTTGTTATTTAAAAGGTTTAAATCTAGTTTATCGCCGTTAAATTTTTCGTTTAAATATACGTTTATTTTTTATCAAAACTACTAATATCAGACGATTTAACTGAAATTTAATTTAGATTAAATAACAAGTTTATACTGATCAATTTTTGTTCTGTAAATTTGAAATTTAATGCCAGTTTTGGTATTCGTTTATTTTTTATCAAAACTACTAATATCAGACGATTTAACTGAAATTTAATTTAGATTAAATAACAAGTTTATACTGATCAATTTTTGTTCGGTAAATTTGAAATTTAATGCCAGTTTTGGTAACGTGTTTTTCATTGTCTTTCATAGCTGACTATGCGGTATGGGCTTTGCTCATTGTTGAAGGCCGTACTGTGACCTAAAGTTGTTAATGTCTGTGTCATTTTGGTCTTTTGTGGATAGTTGTCTCATTGGCAATCATACCACATCTTCTTTTTTATATTATGTTTCTTGTTTAATTTCAATGATGAAGTAATTCTTCTTCTTAAGGGTCAACAAGATTTCACTACTGTCAGATGAATACATGTTGTACAAAATAAGATGGAGCGAAATTAAACGTTATTAAGAAAACAAGACGACTTTACGATCGGGCTTATTATAATTGTTCAAAAAGAAGAAGAGGAAAAAAGAAACTTACGTAGGAAAAACACTATCAACTTACGTAAATCAATATTTAAATCTTGAAAATCCCCAAACCTTTAGAGATTTTCAAGTAAGTAAAGGTCTTTGTCAGATTTCCATGGACGTTCTGGTTATCTTTTATCCCAATGACAGAAAACACAAAACACAACAAATAACAAGAGCTTGAATAATGGCTAAATTTCATTGATTGATTTTTATTGTCTTTTATAAGGAATAATTCAGTTATGAATAGTTTAAACAACATGTATTTATCGAAGTACATATGTACATATCAACAACATAAATAGAATATAAATTATTTTTAGAAACAAGCAGTTTTGATTATCCCCCTTATTATAAACTAAATATATTTTGACATTTTGACATTTTTCTTTCATTTGATATTTATGATAATCATATATATACGAAATTTACTTCTATACAGTGCACTTTGTCAGATATTTCTTAAATATCGTATTACTTTTTTGATAATATTTATGATGGGATGTAACTCTTTTTGTCAACAATCATCTGTTTCAGAGGAAAATATTTATTTTAAAAATAAGTTATCTCCCATTACATTGGAAAAGCGTAAAGATTAAGATTATACATTTTAAAAATTGTCTTTCTTTTCATATATTCAACACAGTTTTACAGATGGATGAATAATTCTTTTAAAAAAAAAATAACCAAATGTGCCGCATACATAAAAGGGCACACTAATAAAAAGTAAAAGCTGTTTTAGCGCAAATTTCACAATATTCACGAAGTAAACGGGATTTTTTTCCCCAGTCGTCGTATTTTGCTACTGACTCTTTCGCAAATAATGATACCCGTTTGTACAACATTAATCTCTTTTCCGTAAGTGGAAGTTATGCGGACGCATTTCATTTGCATTTCATTTGCGCGCATTTTGTGATTAACTTTTTTTTACGTTTGCGCAATTACATTGGCGCGTATTAGTTTTTCAGAAACACTATGACAAGTAAATTAAGATAATTCATTTT
>CM034356.1:55668995-55688365 GCA_019925275.1 Mytilus edulis | reverse complement strand
AGCAAGCTACATGTATAAGGTTGCATTTCTGTAAATATTGACAATGCAATTTCCCATAGGAACTCCTTTTACGGCTAAAACTGTACCACTTTTACTATGAAGTTTTGAAAAAAATCTTATCCTAGAATTAAAAGTTCATATGCACCACAATTTTTTTCAAAGGTCAAAATACAGGGCTGTGCAGCATATTTTCAACGTTTATATGCCCTGAACTTCTGAGAGTTTAAACTTACACTAATTTTCTTAACTACCCCTACCTCGAATGAAAGGTTACCACATATTTCAATGTAAACAATATGCACGTGTTTATTTACTGGTAACATTCCCAAGTTCTGTCTCTGCGATATGGAACACAGAGAGCATAACTGGGAACCAGTATGTAAACAAAATTAATTTTCTATGAATATTCAATTACTCCCAAAAGAGGCGTGCGTGTTTTGAGAAACAGCTGTATTTACAAAGTGCAACCTATAAAGGGCCTAAAAAATGTCAAGCGTAAATTTAAAACTATTCAAACAGAAAAACCAATAAGCATGTTAGATGGAATAGAAAAGTGAAATGTATATTCAGTTTTAAAGAATTATGATAACTAAACTATGTGCTTAATGTCACTCGACTATCATATATAAGAATAATCCAAAACGAAGGTTCCCTTATTGTGTAAGTGAAAAGAGAAGTAACTTAACCCTAGCTCTTTCTTTTCGTTGAAAACTATTGAAAATCTCTATCTAGTTGTTTTGCTACTGTAGATCTTTTTAATTGAAAACTGGACCGTTCGGCTATGTAAACTGTATGATATGTAAAACATACTACTGATAGCTAAACATTCCTATGTTAAACCATTTTGAACGATACATTTTGTCTTTTTTTGTTGTATTACACATTTGTTTTTCCTTTTTTTTTTGGGTCCATAAATAAGGCCGTTAGTTTTCTTGTTTGAATTGTTTTACATTTGTCATTTCGGGGATTTTTAATAGCTGACTATGCGAAATGATCTTTGTTCATTGTTGAAGGCCGTACGATGATCTATAGCTATCAACGTCTGCGTCATTTTGGTCTCTTGTGAAGAATTGGCAATCACACCAAATATTCTTTTTTATAAGATAAGTAAAAGGTATACAAACAAAGTAAACACAAAAGGTAAATCATATGATTAGTATATTCATGCATTATTCATTGTTAGATTCAAACTGTACCGGATAGTACACGGACATTTAAATGATCAGTATCACTCTGTATAGCATCGCCAACAGAAATTAGATTCCATCGAAGCGGAGAGAGAGAGGACAACAAAAATAAACAATTTAAATTGTCTTTCGTTCAATCCGTTTCTATCAATTTGATGAGGTTTACGTTTATAAAATGATTTTCTTAATATTTATGTTGTTTTTTTCTTCTATTTTATGACAATAAGTACAATGTACCATACACAGCGATTCTAAACTAAAATACGTGCACCTACAGTGGAGATCACTTCTAACCTCTCATCAAAGCTGTCAGAATTTGTCAGGAGAATTGTCATCCTGACACCTTTTAGCCGGCAGTTCTAGCTAAAACAGTTCTAACCTAGAACTGATTTAGACAGTTCTTCCTAGAACTAATCCTGACAGTTCAACCCAAGAACAGTTTTAGACAGTTTGGTGACAGTTCTACGGTTAGAACTGATTTAGTCAGTTCTGCTGACAGTTTTACGACTAAAACTGATTTGGACAGTTCTACCTAGAACCGTTTTAGACAGTTCTACCCTAGAAATGATCCTGACAGTTCTACCTTGAACAGTTTTAGGGTAGAGAGTATAACTGTTCTAGGGTAGAGGGTAGAACTGTTCTAGGGTAGAGAGTAGAACTGTTCTATGTAGATATAAACTAGAGGCTCTAAAGAGCCTGTGTCGCTCACCTTGGTCTATGTGCATATCAAACAAAGGACACAAATGGATTCATGACAAAATTGTATTTTGTAGATGGTGATGTGTTTGAAGTTCTTACTTTACTGAACGATTTTGCTTCTTACTATTATATCTATAATGAACTTTGCCCATTAGTAACAGAGAACTATATTTGGTAAAAATTTACATAAATTTACCAAATTAATGAAAATTGTTAAAAATTGACTATAAAGGGCAATAACTCCTTAAGGGGTCAATTGACCATTTAGGTCATGTTGACTTATTTGTAGATCTTACTTTGCTGAACATTATTGCTGTTTACAGTTTATCGCTATCTATAATAGTATTCAAGATAACCAAAAACGGCAAAATTTCTTTAAAAATTACCAATTGGAGGGCAGCAACCCAACAACCAGTTGTCCAATTTATCTGAAAAATTCAGGGCAGATAAATATTGACTTGATTAACAATTTAACTTCATGTCAGATTTGCTCTAAATGCTTTGGTTTCATAGTTATAAGCCAAAAACTGCATTTTACCCCTATGTTCTATTTTTAGCCGTGGCGGCCATCTTGGTTGAATGGCCAGGTCATCGGACACATTTTTCAAACTAGATACCCCAAAGATGATTGTGGCCTAGTAGTTTCAGTGGAGATTTTGTAAAAGATTACTTAGATTTATGAAAAATGGTTAAAAATTGACTATAAAGGGCAATAACTCCTAAACGGGTCAACTGACCATTTCGGTCATGTTGACTTATTTGTAAATCTAACTTTGCTGAACATTATTGCTGTTTACAGTTTATCTCTATCTATAATAATATTCAAGATAATAACCAAAAACAGCAAAATTTCCTCAAAATTACCAATTCAGGGGCAGCAACCCAACAACCGATTGACCGATTCATCTGAAAATTTCAGGGCAGATAGATGTTGACCTGATAAACATTTTTACCCCGGTCAGATTTGCTCTAAATGCTTTGGTTTTTGAGTTATAAGCCAAAAACTGCATTTTACCCCTATGTTCTATTTTTAGCCGTGGCGGCCATCTTGGTTGGTTGACCCGGTCACGCCACACATATTGTAAACTAGATACCCAAATGATGATTGTGGCCAAGTTTGGTTTGATTTAGCCCAGTAGTTTCAGAGGAGAAGATTTTTGTAAAAGCTAACGCCGGACGACGACGGACGACGGACGACGGACGCAAAGTGATGAGAAAAGCTCACTTGGCCCTTTGGGCCAGGTGAGCTAAAAAGAAGATACTGATGATATGATTGCTAATGAGACAACTGTCTATAAGAGATCAAAATGACACAGACATTAACAACTATTATAGGTCACCGTACGGCCTTCAACAATAAGACAAGCCCATACCGCATAGTCAGCTATAAAAAGCCCCGATATGACAATGTAAAACAATTCAAACGAAAAAACTAATGGCCTTATTTATATGAAAAAAAAATGAACGAAAAAAAAAATATGTAACACATAGACAAACGACAACCACTGAATTACAGGCTGCTGACTTGGGACAAGCACATAAACAATGTAGAACTGTTCTAGGACAGTTTGGAATAGTTCTATGACAGATTATTCTGACAGTTCTAATGAGAGGTTAGAAGTGACCTCCACTGAAGTTCCTGAAAATTTCGAAGACCATCGTCTTCCGTCGGTCCGCATGTCTGTTTTTTCTATCTTTCTCCTTGATGAATGTTAAGAATATGATCATGCTACAAACTCATATTGTCTGAAATAATTAAATAATTTAACCCTAAGCTTGAGTGTATCTTTTTCGAGGTATTTTAAATATCGAAAGAATAGTAGGTAGATATACTTAGGTTTAGAAAACGGAAACCTGCTCGACTTTACAATTTTACAGTGCGGCAACTTGAAATGTATACAAAGTCATGTATAAAAATTATATAACAGAATGCCATGTCTCTTAATTCGCTTGAAGGCGTTGCCGATTTTTTTCAATTCTTTCGTTGAAGTCCCATTGGTGGCCTTGTGCTGAACATGTTACAGAGATGATTACTTTCTTGGTGTAAATAATTGAAAACTTTGTTTAAAGTGGACCGATATTAAAATTGTGATATTAAGGTTTACTTATTCGTCTAAATTCCCCGTATAAGATAGTCGGTAAGATAAATTTATTGCACAGTGTGCTAATGACTTGATATGATATATATGAGGTAAGTCAATCCAAATGGGACTTTGGTTTAAAATTTGCTCGCTTTCAACCTAAAGGGGCGTTACAGACCCGATACGTGTATATGTCGTATAGGGTCACTGTGTTAATAATAATAGCAGTCAATAAAAAAACACAGTGTGCTTCGGTTTTGTTTTGTTGGGGGTGGTTTTTTGTCTCAAGAATCATTTATAATTATTTAATCTGGCTCTTTCAATTTTCTAAATAATTTGCGTTATTTCTCCACGATTTATGTGTGTATAAATGGGGGAGAGAGAAAAAATGCAGAAAATATACTATCTACAGTGTAGTTTGAAAGAGGGAATGCCCTATTATAAATCAAACTGGTACAGTAATTTTATTATAACGACTTTTTATTACACCTGCTAAAGTGATTATCACAACAAACGCCCTGTGGATTTTCTCATTAACAATTTAGATATTATCAACACTGCCTTCATGCCAGTGATTGGGTGTAACAATTTCCTTAAGGTTATTTTCCAGTATCTTTTAAAAAAAAAATGCTATACTGCAATATATTTACCTGGGAATTTTGTTATTTTTTATCTTAAAAATTGAATATGAAGATAAATTATATAATATGCACTTTTAAAAGATGTCTACCATTTTTATTTCGCAAAAAAAAAAAAAAAAACACGACCAAAGGCATATATGCAAATGCATACATGTAAATAAATAAAAATGATAAAATAAAATAGATCATACGTATATGATGTTAAATCTGTTTATAGTGAAAGCATATGTATAGTTGGTACCGTGGTTCACGTCTGACATATTTATACTGAGTGCCAATGAAAACGCAACACTTTTGTTTTTCCAAAAATCTTATAATTTTTATTTTATTTTTATTAGAACTTTGTATAGTTGGTTGAAAATGACTTTTAAGACAACTTTCATCAACTTTACGGTTGAGTGATATTTGGAACAAATGCGAAGTAAGGGTTATTTTGAACGAACATAAACCGAGTTCACCGCTTTTCAACATACGCACCATTTTCACGATTTTGTCAAATAAAGCTTGGCTAATGTCATGAATTTTCCCGCCCTTATTGTTAGGAAACTGCAGTAAACATCTGCGTAAATGCCAGGACTTTCCGACAACCAGCGACATGCAGTTTTGGGCATGATCCAATGAAGCTTTTCACAGCATACAATTACTAGAAGACTGAAGTTGTAGCCTCTTCAATAACCCAAATCATCCACAAATTCAACCAAAATGGATCATTTAATGATAAGCCACATCCCGGGGTACAAAAAGCAAGAAACGCTCAGCAAGACCGATTTGGTCTTTCACATATCCGATATCGACTATGATGGCTGTCCAAATGTCACGAGTGTTCAATGGTGGTCATGGTAGAACCTTTTGAGCAATTTCAGTAAAGCACCATTTGCGCAGAAATTGTTAAAGAGCACCACAGTCTTTCCTTAGTGACATCTAAACGGCCGTCTGGCGTAAATATCGAATTCTGTAGACCAAAAGTCATTCATTATGTACCAAAAACGTCAATGGTGGTTACACAGACATTTGGCACCCGCCTTGGCTAAAAGTCATGCTTTTCGCCGGATTTTGGTCCGATCGACCAAATTTTGCATCCGATTTGACATGTTTTAGACGATGAAAACCACCTCCAATATCATAAAGTCAGCTTGAATTTGCTTTGCGGGACAAGTGGAATAACATTCCTCGGGATCACATTAAACGTCCGGGATGATCAATTCCACGGCGCTGTCGAGATTGCGCTGCACCACGGGGTTGTAACATTTTTTGTTAGGACTGTTAGTTGATGATTCGACATTGGATGTTTCGTATACCTATTGCGCCCGAAAGATGACAATAAAACATTTTTGTTTGATATCGATCTATTGTTAAAGTTGTTAATTTTCAAGAACAATTTATTTGGAGAGATTATCATTTCTTATATAAATTTTATTTTTGAAAAACCAAGTGTTGCGTTTTCATTGGCACTCAGTATATTTAATTTGTATTCTGAAATCATATAGTTTTAGTTACAAATATTTCAGCCGTAATCCTTCAACAATTATACTTGTACAAATCCTTTTTTCTTCGTTCTATATATGACATATATGATCAATTATTGCAAATATTAACCATTTTTAGAGCAACATGCATCGAAAAACATACATTACCACCGATTGGGAAACAAGTTATTGCAACTTATTAATCTCTTTCCACTTTGCTGGTGCGTGTGCTGCCTTGTTGCGACATTAGCCTGCTCTTTTTTTTAAATGTACAATGATGTCTTTTACGTGCAACAGATATGATTCTCTCTTAACATTGGTCAGCCATTTATCGCCCCCTTCCGATGGACTATCATCTTTTCCCAAGACCTTACTCGCAACTGGTGTCAAGGGAGAGCTGAAAATTCAGTCCCTGAAATTTCTCTCTGGAGCGGGGTTCGAACCAGAAACTTTTGTGTTAATAGTCCGATGCATTAACCACTACACCACGGCTCTCTTTTATAATTAATAGTACAGTGTTTCTGGAAGTATTACGTGTGCATTTTACATTGTATCTTGCGCTTTTAATACTCGGGAATTACCAAGAACTAATTAAATTGAAATTATCATTTTGATTAACTCTTACATCTAAACCCCAATGATTCTGACCATCAACGTATACACCATGGATGAACTATACTGTACGTGTCAGGAGATCAACAGACTTTGTTTTCTCGTTTGAATTGTTTTACATTGTCATTTCGGGCCTTTCATAGCTGACTATGCAGTAGGGGCTTTTCTCCTTGTTGAAGGCCGTACGGTGACCTATATATTTGTTAATATCTGTGTCATTTGGTCTCTTGATGAGAGTTGTCTCATTGGCAACCTTACCACATCTTTTTTTCATATTTGTAAAATTTCCGTGATATAAATAAATCAAAGAGAAATTATTCATCAAAATTTGTGTTTTAGAATCGGTTTCATCTGGTACTGTAGAGTGCCAAATGTTTATCATTGGATGTGATCATGGTGAACGTACTTCTATTCCAAAACTGACCCAGAAGGCAATATCATATATATAAAAATAAATATATGAAAATGAAGCTACAGACAATTTATGTGAGGGTTTATTATCTGCATCTAAATCGACCACCCGCATACAGTGTCACAAGATTTAACATACTGATGTAAATGATAACTGTGACTTAGTTGTCACATTGTCTGACATAGGGTCTGATAAATATATCTTACTTCGCGTTGACATAAGCGACGAGTACCTCTTGGACTTAACCTTTTTGGGGTCTGATCCTGATAATATTATCTAGAATTAACATGTTGTGTTTGATCTATGTTAAAGGTGCGTAATAAATCTTGAAAGACAAAAAGGACAAAGGCACAAAGATATATTTCATGCTTAATTAAACTAATTCTTTATATGTTTTGGACACTGGCCATGTGATAATAGTTAAATGGCTTTGATTGCGTTTAATTTATAATGTTTCTGCATTAAGGATTTCAAAGACCTGTGAATTCATATTTTTTAAGAAAACACCAATTTACGTGGATTGAGAAAACTTGCAATTTTGTTGATATTTATATTGATTTCGCGGTTTTGTAAAAGTATGCATATATTCCTCTAGAAAATTCGAAATTCGTTAACAGTAAAGTCTTTGCTCTCTTGTTACCACGAAATCCACGAATATTGGTAGCCATTGAATTATAATGATCCACAGTAACTTTTTTCCAATTATAATGATCCACTGTGTGACAGTCACTTTTTTCCGAACGTCTCAACTCTCTCCGTAGCTATACGTTTTTCAGACATAATTATGCGTAAGTGTAGTTCAGCTCTACAAAATAGCTTGATTTACCATACTTTAACTTTTTTTATAACCGATTTTCATCTGCAAATAAGAGAGAGAGAGAGAGTTGCCGTTGTTTATTATAATGATTGTCGTCTTGTGTTTTCTGGCATCCCTGGAATCGTGCATAGTCCCACAATCATTCTAGTTTTACTATGCTGATGGTTTGTTTGCAAAAATATAATCTAATTCTGATCCATCAAAGAGAAAAAGATGAAGTAAATCATCTGCAAGTGCACATGACGACACGATTTACTTCTAGCAAAACCGATATTATATATATTCTACAGTATATTTCCAATAGTAAAACTGTAGGCAAATATTGTACAGCCTTGCTGAAGTAAGAAAATAAATGAGAAATCGGCAATAACTCAACTACAAATTTTTGAGGAATATTATAAGCAAATTAAAAAGTAACACAGGTAAACATAGTCGGATCCAGGGAGATAATGGGGGCCCGGATCTCCCTTTGGTGGGACAAATTTTGTTGATTATATAGAGATAACTGAATCATGACTGGAACGCCCCCTCCCCCCTTTACAAAAAGAGCTGGGTCCGCCACTGGTAAACGCTGGTCTTATAGTGTTCTTAAACAGTTATAAAATACTGTATTCAAACATACAAGGTGCCGTGTGTACATGTAGTCTATATACGCTCTGTTATTCATCCAATTAATAATAAAATACCATTTATAATATGTCTGTACCAATGTACTACATATAATGAAAAAATCCCTGTGTCCATATCGATTTCAACTTGCACAAAAGTTAAGTGTCAGCCATTGATAATATATTCCTAATCACGGCTGTCATTTTTTGGCGTCGTACTTAATTTTGTTTACGTCATTCTAAATATTTGGTTGCATGACAAAGTACCAAATGTAGATCGATATTTTTGTTCATTCCAATAACCTTTAACATTCTTTAACTATCTTTTTTATGAAAAGAAATATAATTTAAACATGCAAAGAATTTATGTAAACATTACGAAACAATCCCGACCATTTAAACAACAGTATCAATTAACTACAACGTCTTTAAGTTGACGAGTCCGTGTCATGGTCAGGATGTGATATGATCTAAATCTATATTTGATAGACAAATGTACGCGTGTCATCCTATTGAAATACTATTTAGATAAACAAATAAGGTATGCAGGTCTTTAAAACTTTATAAAAGACTCGGTCTAATAATTTGAATTTAAAAGTAAGTAGACTAGTCATCTCGTACTGTTTTACCTATTTTGTGGGATGTTAAAAAACCTCAATAATTTTGTGACTGTTTTTAGGAAATCCACGATCATTCTGTAAATGTTTGGATTTACAAAACCACAACTAATCAGTGACTGTTCCAATTTGGAAAACCATGATCATTCTGTTATCGTTCGATATGAAATAAAATTATATAACAAAGTAACAAAAATAGCTCCTAAAGACTAGAAGTCAACATACATATACGGTCTTCAAAAATAAAGTGTTTTTCGTCTGTTGTTTCATGTGACACCACTGTCTCAGGAAGATTAGTTGGAAGTTTTGGCGCAAATAATCTAATTTAACACCGCCGGTGCATATTCTGTATGTACCTCTCCAAAGTCAGGAGTCTGTAATTCAGTGGTTGTCATTTGTTGCTGTTACATATTTGTTTTCGGGTCAATCCTTGTGTACATGAATTAGGTCGTAAGTTTAATTTTTTTGCTTGTTTTGTTTTTTTACATTTATTAGATCTTATTACATTATTTCGGAGCCTTTTATAGCTGATTCTAATATGACGTCCTTCTTTTGCTTTGTAAACAACACTGTTTGAAAAAACTCGATATATCTATTGTAATTGTTAGCGCAGACTCAGAGAAATACATAATAATGGATTTACAATATGCCTCCCACGTAAATCCACTTGCATTTGCATCTACTTTGCAAACGCTTTGTCAATTTTATTGTATTAGAAATTGTAATAAAATAAAAGACGAAAGAACTTTTATTCTTATTCGGATGCATAATAAAAAGAATTAATATAATGCAACAAGTTTTGTTTATTTCCTAAATTGTAACACAGCTATATTTTGTGCAATGTCAATTTCATAGTGGAACACTTTCTCTACAATCAGGGGTTCATTAAGGGACGAAAATAAGCTTGATATTTATGTTACGATATTAAAAAAGCTATCAATTTACTAATTTAAGTTGCAGTATAAAAACAATATTTAGTCAATGTCACAAAAATATAAACTTTTTTGTAACCATCGAAGTTCGTATAATATTGTATTAAAATGGAATTCTGAGGTAGGTTTTGTTTTGTTTTCTATTCTATTGCATTTGATTTCAGCGCGTCAACATGGCAGCTTTTTCATGTTTTTGGGCCCTATGTAGCCGACGTACTGGCTTTTTTTTTCTTATTGTTGAAGCCGCATGAAGCCTACAATTGATTTTATCCAGTTCTTTCGAACTTTCGTGGATGTTAATGTACATGATTTACTAGGCAATCGAGCAATCGATCGAGATAGAAACAACTGCATGAGTTTTGTTCAAAACACGTGTCATTTCAAACGTAAAGCACAAAATTAATGCAATGAGTCTCTGAACGACATTCTTGCTTTATATATACGTATCCCTTAATACCTTTTTCTCCAATACACATCTGGTCGGGCAGGGTATTTGGCAACGACTAAACTAAAACATTAAATAGATAAGTGCAATAAATATCAAACCTTTGCCCTGTGAACACATATTTCATGTAATGTTATAGCAGGGTTTGACATAGCTCTTGTCAGTTCAAAGTGTTTTACTAATGAGGTTATTTGTCAGCTGTTTTAAACCGTGTTGTCAAAACATGTAACTACATATTTGGTTACAGGTGGTTCATTAACCTTCCCCCCTAATTTATTTTAATACAGATTTTTGATTTTTCCCTTGGTACAGATGTTTACCGTTTAGAAGAAAACTATTTATACAATATATACTTGTTACAATTCAGATATATATAAGGTTATTATCATAATAATTTACAATCCGTACTAGCATATTATGATACTTCACCTTATTGCAGCAACCTGTATGGTGATTTTTGCCCTGTCAAAAAATGGCTTTGACAATATGGAAAGAGCTCTTTTGTCGTCTTTAGCACAATGAATACTGATCGGAGAGGAGAAGAGAAGAGGAGAGAAGAGGCACTAAAAGGGAACCAATTTGATTGCGATAGAAAATACATGGATAGTTGGGTTAAGTCGGAAAATCAGTTTATGCCACTAAATAAGCCTACACTTGAGAATTGATGGTAAAAAGTTTTTTTTTTAGAAATTGGTGCCCAATTTATGTACACAATAAAAGAAATAGATTTGTTGGCGATATATGATATGTCTTATTGATCTCAACATGCATTCAGTATATGTAGATATAATAAATAATAAGTAGGAATCATCAATCGTAATGAAAACGAACAAGGTCATAACTTAAATTTAAAATGTAAAAAAATCTCCAAAAACTAAATGACAAGAAATTAAGACGGAGTAATCCGAACCAAAGTAAAGAACGAAATGATTTTTTCACGAAGATACTACATGTAGTAATAACAAAAAACTCTATATGAACTTTTCCAAAATGAGACCTTTAAGCAACAACCAACTATTGTGGTACATTGTAACAATTTATAATCACCTGTGATTTGTTAAAACGTCGTGTTTACAATATATAGCAAGCATTTTAAAGTTGCTGTATTTAAAGCAGAATTTGTTGAGAGGACCATTTTGTTATGCTTTTCTCTTTTGTTTTGTTTTCATTGTTGGTGTTTTTTATGCCCCACCTACGATAGTAGAGGGGCATTATGTTTTCTGGTCTGTGCGTCCGTTCGTCCGTCCGTTCGTTCGTCCGTTCGTCCGTCTGTCCCGCTTCAGGTTAAAGTTTTTGGTCGAGGTAGTTTTTGATGAAGTTGAAGTCCAATCGACTTCAAACTTGGTACACATGTTCCCTATGATATGATAATTTTAATGCCAAATTAGAGATTTTATCCCAATTTCACGGTCCACTGAACATAGAAAATGATAGTGCGAGTGGGGCATTCGTGTACTGAGGACACATTCTTGTTTTAATTCTATTATATGACTTAAAATATTTTATTTGAATGCGTTTTAGTGAAAAGGACAACACTTAATATCCAGTTAGTAATTGGAAACTATAGTACAGCAACAAACCAAAAACTTAAAAAAAACCCAACAAAAACAACAACTAAAACAAACGAGTTTAGCGTTTGTGAACGTTTAAAAGTTTGAAATGCTTACCCTTCCGAAGCACCTGATTTCTCTCCCGGTTTTTAGTGGAGTTCGTGTTGTTTCTTATTTATTATTTATAACCGTTGATGTAAATGTCCTTTGGTTTTGTGAGTCTTTGTTTACTCCTTGGTTTTGATTGTTATTGTGTTTGAATTTTAAACATTTTGCTAAAGTTGAATTTTCATTGCCATTGACATATTTAAGTATGGTTTATTTAAGAGTCAGTCAAAGAGCATTAAGTATATAGTGTAGAATAAGATTGGTATGGAGACGACATCATTTATATGTAGTAATATTCCTTGGCATTATCCCTTGCATATTGGTATCTCAATCTTGGTGTTCTAGTGAATTATAGGTAATTTAAATAAAATATATAAGCAATATGAAAATAATGAGACAACGCCATAACACACAATTAAGGAACGAAGGTAAACATAGTTTTATTACTGTGGCAATAGAATGTAATTCAACACTTGATGCTATGTATTTGGTCATTGTGTTCGCAAGTATAGCCGTGTCTTGAAACTAATTTTAGTTTGTTTTATCTTGTACGGTCACACTCTAAAATAACCCCTAGTTTTTGGTTCTGTTTCGTTTGCTCATGCAGTCTTTGGGTTTCAATGTTATTTTGTTTGCGGCTGTTTGTCTATTTGTTCTTTCTGTATTAGCCATGGCGTTGTCAGTTTATTTTCAATTTATGAGATTTAATATCTCTTTGATATCCTTCGCCTCTTTTTTACACCACTGACCTAGGTGAGAGTGAGGGTTGAGCGCTCACAACAAGTTAAACCTCGCCATTTTTCTTTTATGCCTGTCCCAAGTCAGGAGTCTGCAGTACAGTGGCTGACTTTGGTTTATGTAAGTAATATAATTTTGTAAATGTTTTGTTACATTTATGGTAATTAGTTTTCTCTTTTGAATTGTTCACGTCGAGGCCTTTTATACTCGACTACACGGTATTAGTTTTTTCTCATCTGTGGCCATATAATTGGTCACTACCACTTATGATACTTGTGGTTACTTGTCTCATTGACAGTCACACAACATCTCTTGATTGTATGTCAATATATGCTACGACTTCCTGGAATTTGTGTTTTACGGTTTCTTCATTGCTCTGATATTTATGGTTAACCAGTTTGACCTCGTCTTACATACATGTTGGAATTTTCCACGCATATATGTATATTATACTAATATATGTTGTGCATGTTCATGTACATGTATTTTTTGCATACGTTTTATCATTAGTAGTATTACCATGCATTTTTATTGTTGCATGTGTCAGAGTCTAATCCCGATGTAGTCTGGACCATTTAAATAATCTTTGTTAGCAAATTCTTTGGAATTAAAATCGAGTTAATCTTTTTGGTATTTTAAGAGGATAATATCATATGCAGACTTCATTAATATCATATTTATGCATGAAGATGATATCTCCCTTTAAGAGCTCGTTAAGCATGTAAATAGAGATTGACGTTTAAAGGTGTGTTTGCTTTATTCTACTGCATGTTGCATAAAATTACAGGATATATATATTTACGCCTTTCTTTCATGTTTTTGAAAAATATTAATTTCAAAGGAAATAACACAAAACAGTTAACAGAGATTATTTGTATAATGTCTGGAATCAAATTAGTGTTAGCGGATTTATTTCATCAACCCTAAATTGGATATATTTCATTTCATTTGTACAGATCAAAGAGGGACTGGTGTTGAGAACTCAAAAACTAGCTAAACCTTGGTGCATGTGAATGTGCCAGTAACATACATGTACTTAACAACCATAAGCGTAAAATCTGAAAATATTGAAACACTCAATGTGAAGGGAGTTTATTTGTTTTGCAAGTTTTCCTAATGTACAAGCTTATCTTCAGAATATGAGTTCTTGTAGTTTGATTCTTTGCGCTTATAAGAATCCCGTTTTATAGGTGTTTCATTTTTTGATAATTGTTGGTAAAGATTAGGATTACAACTATTGTTACTTAAATTATGATTATTGCAGATTCGAAAAATAAATTTGATTCATGTCTAACAAGTGAAGCAACTAGCAGACTGTCAAGTTGAAATTGGGAACGTGTCAAAAAGACAACAACTCGACCAAAAACCAGGTCACTAATGGGTTTTTTAACATATTAAGCGAAAAAAAGTCCCGCACCCGCAGGCGAACCCATATTCCATTGATAGTGAGGGAGCCATGTCCGGAGTTTATCGTAGAGGCGAAAGATACCAAAAAGATATATTGAAAACAAACTGACAATACCATGTCAAAAACGAAAAACCAACAAAATAAAACAACAGTACTAAACAAAACATACCACAGAAAACTAAAGACTAAGTAATTAGCACTAAGACACCCATCATAACCCAGAGGTGATCGTAGGTGCTCGGTAAGGGTAAGCAGATCATGCGCAACGTGTGGCATATCCATCATTTTTCTATTACCTCATCATTAAGTATTTTTTAATCATCTTCAAAGCATTTTGAATTTTTGGTACAACTCTTTTTCTGAATTACATAATTTGTGTATCGCCTTTTCTTATCCTACAACGAGATAATAAATGAACACGTTTTATAGGTCTATGTTTATAATTTGACACACACATCATAATTGACGATAACGCATCAATTGTGAATTTCAGTATTGAAGAATTATATGAGAACTGAACTGCTACACTTCAAATAATTTCACAAAGATAAATAGAGTTAAGCCGATTGAACAGATGTCAATCGAACTCAAATATAGCATAGATCTGGAAAAGGCTTCGTTATATAGACTTGGAAAATTGAAACTGCAAACAAATGCTTCAAATGAGTGTTATCGTTTTCAATGCTTAACCGTAATTCAGTATGAAAAGCATATTTCGGAACATGAATACATGCGAACACAACGTTTCCGTACGATTGTGTGTGGTTTGTTAATCTGGCCGTCTGCGTTGGTTTTTGCTGACATGGTTGGTTTCTATTTTCGTTTTTGTTTTAGTTTAAGCAGGGCCGTTGGTTTTATCGTTTCAATTGTTTCATTTTCATGTTGTCATTTCGTGGTCTTTTATAGTTTGTTAATTAGGTATATGTTTTGTTCATGTTTAAGGTCATACGATGATCTATATTTGCTTAGATTCAATAATGTGTTTAGAGTTAGTATAGCCATTTTTCATTTTTAGTGGTCCCTTGTGGTTAGTTGTGTCGTTGCCAATATACCACATGCACTTTCTTTTTTTACCATCCAATAATGTTTACTTCATTCTGCTTTTGCATTTTTACTTAGCGTCTTAAATATGCTTATCCATTCAAAAAGGGCTGGGAACACTGTTCACTAGTGTGGGCAGTGTGTTACTTGATTATAATAATTTTTGTATGTCCCTTCCAAATTTATCTCTTCATGTATTATGCCTCAAATAGCAAGTAGGGGATGCAATTACACTTTAAAAAATTGGGCTCATGAATTGTATAGTAGAGTAGTAACTTGGATCAGCTGAAAAAGGTTAAAAATTAGCATTTCGAAGCTGTAAAAAAGAAACAAACATTGTCAATTTTTTGAGTTAAGCTGATGAATTTTTCGATAATTTTGATATTATAATTTGTCCAAAAGTAGTATAACACACAGGAAAAAATATTATTGAGAAAGCGAAGATTGATTTTTTTTTATTTTCTTTTATTGTCTAAAAGGAAATGCACTACGAAATAACTGCGTTCACGGGCTAGATGAAAGGCTCGGATCTTATAGACATGTAGTTTGTTTGCATGGGAAATAGTATATTTTATGAATACAAAACTGGAGATGAAATAAACAAGCAGCCTACAACGGACATACCATGTGAAATTAACATACTTATTATCGGCAAATCTATATAGATCGAATATATAACATTGTATATAGTTGTACCTTATTACAGGGTATTGACCAGTCAGCTTTACATCATTTAATTAATAACAATTAATTAAAATTAATCACACCTCGACAAGTATTTTGGTCTATTAAATTATATTTATTTGAGAATATTAATATATACTAGTTATCAAACCGTTTAATAGTCCTGAGAATATCAACAATTTCATCTTAAATATTAAAGACAGATCTAAATTTTTTGACATTGATGCGAATAATCACATTAATGATATCTATCTTCTTAAATAATTCCACGCCCCAGTAAGTTTTTGGCGATTGCATTAACTTTATAAAATATATATGCACTTCAAGGTAAAACTAAACGACAACAAGTTAATTTTATCATCCCTTGTTTGTAAAATATATATATATATATAAGTGTACGCCTCTCTATCGGTTAGGTAGTTTAAATACACACCGCTTGTTTTATCAAAGTTCAGATTAAATCGTTGGTAAATCTGTCCATCAAAGGGTTGAAATATACATCGTGCATAGTGTCACATTTCCAACAACTACTGTTTTCGGTGTTACTTAATTTCAATTTAAAGTCCGCTTTGAAATTTATGTTTTTCGTTCGATGGCATTTGTAACGGTTTCAGTGTCAACGCTAACTGTTTAAAACATGTTTAAAAGGATGATTTAAAAGTTTTATTTTCTTAAATGACAAACGATAGATTTTAATTTGAAGGATTTAATCTGAGGATAACAAGAATAATGCAGAAACTTCTGAAAGTGTTTTTTGTACAATTAATATTGTTTTATGTGTGTACATTTTCAAGAAAAATAGGAAGGAGTGTAAAATTGACACATAGGGATAAATTAATGATAGTTAACTACCATAATGATATTAGACGGCTTATTTATGCATCCAATATGCAAGCTTTGGTAAGTTTTATTTTCAATATTTGCTTTTGCTAATTCAATTCAAACTATCATATGTTAGATTTGCTAACCCTTCCGTATCACATGAGATAACTCCGGATTTGTTTTTTTTTTTTTTTTTATTGGTTTTTATTGTTTTTGCGGGGATTCGTGTTGTTCAGTCATCAGTTTTGAAGACTGCTGATTGTCTTTATTTCTTTTACATGTATGTTATTTTGTTTTATTGCCATGGCATAACCAGTTTATCTTTGACTTATCATATTATGTTTGATATCCTTGTGGTATAAAACCTTCCGTCTCTCTTTTATAGCAATGAAATTACAAAATAAATGTGCACATATTCTTAGAGACACACAGAATTTCTTTGGTGCTGTGCTATACAAGTTTAAAAAATCTCTAAACACAATACCAAATAATCAAATCCAACGCTTATCCAGATATTTCTTCTTCAATCACATCGCAGCATATATCATTATTTTTTTTATGAAACTTAAGGTCTCCTGACTAATGGATTAGTATGGAGAGGTTAATTTAGAGTGACGAGATTTTCAAATATCATGTGCACATACATTAATATTGTTTTTATTACTTGCTACCTAGTATAGGTTTTGGTCATTATTGAAACACTTACTGCAACCAATATATATGGTTGCTTAAACCTACGCTATATTAGTTGATAGTTGTCTCATTGTCAAACATACCACATCTCCTTGTTTCATATTTAAATCAAATCTCAGCTAGACGTTTTGGTTGTAAACATTGACATGAACAGCTTGTTAACAACACATAGATGATTACACCAGTCATGTTACTTCAAAGAATTAAATCTAAGCTGTGTCGATGTTAGCTTGGAAAAGAATACACTACTTTTGTATTTTGTATTGTCTTTTTTAAACAAGTTAAAAGTCAATTTTTACACGATGTTTTTTGTGCTTTATTATTGTCCCATTTTAACGTTCATTTAATTTTGATAGTGTTATTTAAACTTGAAGTACATGTTTTAAACGATAGCTTCAAGCACAGCAGCAGTAGTAGGTAAACTGAATATAATTTTTAAGATATAAACAGTATATTTAGATTCAACATTGTCTTCTAGAAAAGAAATTGAGACAACTGCACCCTCCATCTGGTCCAAATAACTGCTCATATGATTTCCATGCGCTCATTTCAGTGGCGGATCCAGAACTTTTCCTAAGGGGGGCCCGCTGACTGACCTAAAGGGGGGGGGGGGGGGGCTCCAGTCATGCTTCAATGATTCCCTATATAATCAACCAAATTTTTCCCATGAAAGGGGGGGCGGGGCCCGGGCCCCCCAGGACCCCCCCCCCCTGGATCCGCCTATGCATTTTAATAAAATTATGTCTGTAAAGTCTCAAAATTTCTATTAATTTGTTGATACTCAATATATATCACTATAGGCGCGAGAAGGTTTGTTGTTTGACTGTATAACGTATATTTAATGTATGTCAACCAAGCAATGTGTCTCAGTACCATTTGAATCGGTCATTTTAAAACCAGAATTCCATTTGATGTATAATTATTACTGGTTGTATTATTACCTGTGCAACATATGTGCATTTTACAATGTTTATCATTACATAAAACTCATATCCGTTAACTAGAACAAATTAGATCTGGTTTTTAAGTTGTATTCCATTCGTATATATATACGGACCCATCTACATGTAGGTTGTTCACGCGACAAATACACTGGGCGAAAAGGAGGAAAATGCAAAGGGAGTATTACAATACTGAAGTTTACATTCACAGTGACAAAAAGTAGAAGAACAGATAACCGAAATTCCCAAATCAAAATATTTCATCTAAAACTCGTAAATTAACTGAAGTAGTTCGGAATCGAAAGCGTTTCATTCTCAGTAGTCGCACCCGTTTTGTGTCTCATGGCAAAGTAAATATCAATGTGACAAATGCACTGCTTGCTGTTCTGAGATGGGACCAGAAAATGTGGTTGTCATTTTGGCAAGTTGGACATATCTTGTGAAGATAAACTTCAATTCAATTGAAATTATCAATACAGTCTATTTCTGGAATGGTTTGAAAGATTCTTTATAGAAAAACCGTGAACAGAAAACTCTGAGTTCTGAGACTCCCTTGACATACTTCTGATTTGCACCCCACCCCCTTCTTTCGATAGATGTTTTCGTTTTGTTGTAGGTAGAGGTTTTTCATAATATGATATAATAAAAAGAAAAGGTGTTGTCCAGTTTACATCACATTTTAAAATGAGTTTGGCGCCTGGGTATCGGCGTATTAAAGAATACATTTAACTAAAAAAGTACATTTGAGAGTGATTCGTGTACATGTATATGTATTAATTGTTGTGCATCGTGTCATGTAATGATTTAAATATTATAGAAAACTTCTATCTATACAACATGTATTTGTTCAAAATATTTCAATATTCGT
>CM034356.1:55451796-55661694 GCA_019925275.1 Mytilus edulis | reverse complement strand
AATAAAGGGTTTCCAAATAAATTCGGGTTAATATCGTATATTTCTGTTTTTGCTACCCAGTCCCAAAATCAATTGGGTTTGGGGGTGCTCAAAATAAATGTCCGGGGAGGGAAAAAGAAAGTAAAAGAAAACAACCAATTACAATATGAACTATTTCATCTGTTTCTACTCGCCAAAGTAAGTATAATAAGCTGTAACAAAACTATTTTAGTAAGTATACTGTTAACACTTTGGAATAGAATAGTATTTTTTTTTTCTATAAGAAAGGTTAAATACGACCATTGTATGTATTAAAGAAAGTGGCAAAAGATATCTGCAGGATATGCAAACTCATATGTCGGAAGCAAAATTAAACTGAAAATGTCAATGCAAAAAAACTACGAATATTCAGTACACACAACACAACATACATTGTATGAAACGAATGACTGGACTGAGCAACACGAACCCTAACAATAAATAAGGATGACCTCATGTGCTGCGGAAGGTTAGCAGATTCTGGTCAAGTAATAAAAACAACCTGGCGACAAGTCTAAATAAGTAGGTCTCATTCGACATAACAAAAAAATGGAACATATCCGTCGTCATCTATGAAACAGATATTCTATAACGGTCAAACAAGTCATGATGTCGTTCTTAAAATTTTAAAATTGATAATTTTAATTTCACCACTTCCGGGAACAACAGGAAGGAAAACATATATGAAATTGAAGCTCCGGAATATCATATCAACTGGTAGATATGTACTCGATATGCAGGTTCTGCTCGAATGTTGCGACATAGAAATTAAAAGTTCAATACTAGGAATTGTAGTCAGATACACAATCGGTCGTTTTTTAAATTTAATAATCATTATGTACTAATGAAATTGTGCATCCTAAATAAACTGCAAGACATTTATATACTTCGTTTTTAAAGTTATTATCGGTCATAATCATGTTACAATAATGTTGATAACTGACGGATTTTTTTTTTTATTTGGGGAAAAGAGGGGGGATGCTCATATTTCGACTCGAGCACTCATTGTTTCGTAGAATAAGTCGAAAAACACTTTTTAATATCATAATTAAAAAGTAAAACACGTTACGTTTAAAAAGAGACATCTTTTCGTGCAGCTACATAAAATGATCTGAAGTCTAGCGTCGCATAAGACTATCCTCCTTTTTTTTGGATATCGGTCTTAATGATGTATTTGGGTTACGTGTCAAAATCAAAATCTGACAAGAGGTTATAAAAATGCGCTTAAGGGGGCAAGTTCAACCGAAACTGATATCACTTAAAGTGAATATGTCTGGTCCATAAATCAAAACAAGTTATCAAAGAGAATAGCAAATGTTGCAGAACTGTTATTTTGGCGTTAATATGGCTCTACAATATGTCACCGAAAAGCACGATAGCTTGTGAGCTCGACCATGACGAGATTTAAACAAACGAATTGAACACTCTCCAATATTCTGAAAACATAAACTTTGTTCTTTTTTCGAACCTGCAAACATACAAAGTTTATCTTTGAAAGTTTTGACATTATATTGAGAAATGCACAGTTTGCTTTTTCCTCTTGTATATTTATATTAACAGTTCTTAGGTTTTACATTCAACGAATAACTTTGAAGATTAAAATAATGACAATTTATACAGTACTTGTAGAGAAATCATTGTTGAGAGGCTACAAAACACATGTCCGGAATTGCTCTAGATATAAGCTTACGGCGATTACAAGAAATGAGATACATGTAGTCATATTGTAAGAAAAACATACACTTATCTAAACAAGGGCGGGTTTATTAAATTACTGTCATATTACTACAACAGCTTGTTATTCATCCTATGCATCAACATATTTTAGGGTTACTTAAATAAACTATAATTTATAACAAATATCATATATGATACAGATAAATAAATGTAAAACCTTATTCACTACCTTTCCAGAATTTATTCATCCATTCAATGCTTCCATGTGCATAGTAGAATTGTGTTTATCTAAATCGGGTTTTGATTCATGCATATATGAGAACCGTATTGCAAGATAAAGACGATTAAATATAATAAAAAAAAGAAAGATGTGGTATGATTGTCAATGAGACAACTCTCCACAAGAGACCAAAATAACACAGAAATTAACAACTATAGGTCACCGTACGACCTTCGACAATGAGCAAAGCCCATACAGCATAGTCAGCTATAAAAGGCCCCTAATAACAATGTAAAACAATTCAAACGAGAAAACTAACGATCTTATTTATATATATAAAAAAATGAACGAAAAACAAATATGTAACATATAAACAAACGACAACCACTGAATTACAGGCTCCTAAATACTATTTGTAGCAAAGGGTATTTTTGAATGCCACTGAAATATGAGAGCTATTTGGTTAACAACAGTTCTTTGGCTGGACGTCTTGCTCTGGGTTTTTTTTTTGGCATGCAGGTATTGCGATTTTCTTTAGCACATGTATTGCATTTATATTTCTAGATTTATAAATATATCAAATGCAAAAAAGTCTATTGGAATTATAACACCTGATTTGACGTTTATTTTCAGAGTAGAATTAGATAAACAACCTTTTACATATGGCAGGAAATGTTCAGCATGTCCACAAGGCTATCACTGTAAACGGAAAATGTGCACAAGTAAGAAATAAAATATGTATCAACTGGAATATTAAAGGTTTTTATAAGGATATTTTTAACAGATTGTCAATTTTTATATTGAAATGATTGATTCCAGTGGCAAATATATTAATTACTATGATTTTTTTTTCAGATAGGATATATCTAAATTAAACTATCAATTGCAAAAATGTAAAGAGTCGATCGACATTTTTGGTGTAACAATAGTTCATTAGCTTATTACCGATTTAATTATGTTGTTCACTCTGTTGTTTTAAACAAAGGAGTAGGTCCGGTAAGGACCGATTTTGGCCTCAAATTTCAGGTTCATCTGAAGTGTCTATTTCATTTGAATTAATTAGTTTATGTGAAAGATTTTAACAGATTTAGTCATTAAAAACGATCCGATTCAAGCTCAAATATGAAAAATCTACCTACGAAAAAAGTCACTTTTCAGATGGTTTTTGGTAAAAATGAAAGTGGCCGCATCCGTGTTCACCCTCAACCTTTATATATGTTATGTATTATCATAAAATACAACTTATATTTCAATATTAAGGATGAACACGAATGCGGCCACTTTCGTTTTACACGAAAACCGTTTAAAATTTAACTAAAATGCTAGAATTATGAGGATTTCAGTAATTTAGCTTGACTTAATGGTGCTAGTACCCGATATATGTGCATTGTATTGTCAAAAATAGCCCATATTTATGTAGCAGAAGCATTGTACTGTCCAATAAATAACTAAAAGTTTACATTATAACAATTTTGTAAAACTGCTATATTTTGGGGCCAAAAAGGGGGCTTACTGAACCTACTCCTTTCTTCCCTTAGTCAATCGTAAACTGGTTCTATACCGGACAAAATTGGCTTTTGCCAATGCAAAGCTTGGGGAATTGAAAGTGACGTATCGGTGGTTTAAATAAAGGCATTAGTAGTATACCGCTGTTCAAAACTCATAAATCCATGGACAAAAACAAAATCGGGGTAACAAACTTAATTTTCATGGAAAATAATGTCTTTATTTTTCTGATTTCATAGGTATTTATTTGGCTTTAAAACAAATTAATGTTATTAAAAGATTTGAAGACCTTAAATATTACTCACAGGAATATGACAGTTGTTGTCCATTCGTTCGATGTGTTTTATCATTTTATTTTGCCATTTCCGTTTCAAATTTTCCTCGAAGTTCAGTATATTTGTGATTTTTCTTTTCACATTACGCACATGTAAAATTGCTCTTTCTGCTACATTTTTGTAGCTCTCCATTGTAGATATAAACAATTACGGGAATTGGCAAATAGACAATTCATAACCAATACAAAAAAAATTACATTTGTCATAAAATTTATGTAATTTGTATATTACACTTTTAGAGATACATGTAGGTTTGTTGCTTACGTGCAGTATTCACAAAGAATTTGTCAATTATTATAGCAGTTCCTATGTTTGTAAAATAAGATTTGTTTTATCTAAGACATTGACAGTTAAATGTAGAAAGCATTATGTTCAATGAATTCGGGAGAGTTAAAAAGAACATTTGGAGAGTTAACGTTATTGTTACATGTAGCCTACTCATGATAACTGTATGTGTTTTTCTCTCACTCCTTCCATAAAACAGAGAAGAAATGGAAAAAAATCAAGCACAGTGGTAATGTGATTAAGGAAAAATTACCAGAAAGAAAACTGAGTATACCAACAGCCAATGTCATCATTCGGGAAGACTCTAGAGGTTATATGCCTCACAAAAACACATCGAATGACCAGACAAATGTATTGTTACCAATTCCTCCTGCAGCACTGACGGGGAGAGAGGCTAGTGAAAAGGTGTTTAATGGTGGAAATACTGAGATAAAAGTAACACCACGGAGGAGAAGAAGTAAGATTTGCATATCTAACTTTTTATCGTATCTGTTACAATAATAAAAACCTAACGTGTTGTTTCGTTTTAATTCTAACCTGGGACTATTATACTAGTCCCAGTTCTAACTAACTAAAATTGAAATTGTTTTTTAACATACGTTGCTAATTTAAACATTAAGCTTAGTAACTGAAACCAAATGTACGCATGAAAAAAATGTATATTAACTATTTTTTGGCTAAATTTCATACATTAAGTTTTACTTCAAGAACAATCATTTCTCAAATTACGATCCTTTTTTAAGAAAATATGATTAAAAATCAGTATTCAAAAAGAATACGTGCTGACTGACAATAATAAACATTAACCACTAATTGAGTTTAAAGAATTCAAAGTTCATGATCATTAAAATGATCAAATTTATCTTTTAGAAGTTTAAAAAAAACCCGACAAATGCTAAATTAAGAGTTTGAATGCTGTTTTACTTTTAAAATGACTACTATACTTGCATGTGTGCATAGATTAACAGCCGGATCGCTGGGAAACCAGCACTTTAACTTTTTACCAATAATTGAATTTAAACACAATGTTCAATTTTATGAATGCATACACGAATTTATTCCACTAGTGAAGCGACAATCTAGCAGACGATACTCATCATACGACGATTACTTACGTAGAGAAAGACTACGTCGAGAGAGAGAACGAGCACAACAATTATATGAGCGTGAACAGCTAAAACGCCAAAGAGAGGAACTAGCAGCCCATCAAAGACGTAATTCAAGACCTTCTGCACAAATACGAAGACGACCGGCTCAAACCCGAAGAAGAGAGTCACAAAGAATAACGGCACCAGGCGAGTCGTGGCACGCCTGCTTGCTCTGATATGCATTTTTATTTTCCCTCCATAGCTAGAATTATAGCCGCCTTTTTAGATCGAGGGTGTATTATTTGTAATTTGATATAACCAGAATGATTGAAGGAGTTTCTTGTATATTATACTCAAGTATGCATTGTAGCACTATTAGATTATGCTTTGCACGCTAAGTTAGATGGATAAAAAAGAAATGCTGCTCGGCGTGAGTTTTAAAGTCAACATATATTAGAATTCATCTTTCTTTCTTTAATGAATTGCATGAATAGACATCTATAACTTTCATCTCTGAAAAAAAAGTCTAGATTCGGTTTGATTTTTTAGTTATTCATAGTTTTATTTTTTTTCTTAATGTTGCAACATGGATAATTTCCAATCCTTTAAATCATTGTATGCAGTTCCTGCTTTTAAGAACAGTCAACTGTACATTTTAACTTGTAATCAAGTATGCATGTAGTAGTAAAGTTTATGGATAAAATCCTTTATATATTATATGTCTGATCAAACTTGACAATATAATATGCTTGCTGAATTTTGCATAAAATATGAATTTTGTTGGAATTGTAATTTTTTGTTTTGTTTTGACAGTTTATGTTTACTTTTAGCTCACGTATATTCATATTAGAAACATATATAGTGTCCATAATAATGGCATCCTACTACATTTCGATTGGTTGATTATCTTTGTTCGTGTTCTTTTCATAACTTTAAGTGGACAACCTTTAATGCATATTAAAAAAAAATTGCGGCCGGAATGAAGAGTACAAAACTTTGATTTTCATAAGAAAAGGAGAATATGCTTGATAGGTGCAGAAAAAAAACAAGTAACAGGCTATATTATTCCGGCTTACGATTTGTCAGACACATCAAGATATCATTCAGAAAAATGAGGGACATAACTCATGTTACATGTCGTTGCATTTGTTAAAAATGACCAATGAAGCTTGATGGTATAAAAAACAATTTACATCTACAATCTCAATATATATGTTGTGTACAAGTTGTAATGTTGTACAAATTATAATTTGTACAGATTTTTTGTACAAGTTATCAGTGTTTTATGAACCGCTTAACACAAATGGATGATGCAAGCACACAGTCTTTTATTTCGTATATTTCTGTCATATTTTCACAACTACATAATACTATCAGATTATTACATGGCATTTTTCATATCGCATGTATTATCAGCCCTAGGTTCAATATCAGCCCAAGAGCCGCATGGCTCGAGGGCTGATATTGACCGAGGGCTGATAATACACGCGATATGAAAAATGACATGTTATGATCTTTTTATCATATGCTTCAACAGTAGAGAAAAATAACAGATTCACATATTGATCCTCTACGTGGTTTCCGAAAAGAAGTTGAAAGAGTAAAAAGTTCACGGACGTCGGACCCAAAATTTGATACATTCAATATGAAATCTTTCCATCATATGCCTCAACAGAAAAAAAAACACATTTTAATATAGACGAATCGACAAAAAAATTATTCAACAATATACATAATGAACATTGTTTGGAAAAGTCAACTTTTTTAAAGTAACTTTCTAAATTATGTTTCAGAAAAACTTAAAAAATTCATTTATTTAATATTCTTTTTTTTAATTAAATTTAATTATTTTACACAATATACTTTCCAGTATTCAAATAATTGTTTTGTACACTACTTTGTAATGTTTTTGAAAACGTAGCATTGAGATGTATTTTCCGGAATTTGCCGAGTATCACCGGAATGCCATGTGATAACGTTACGGAAAGGCATGTGATAACAATCGAAGCATGTGATAAACTTTTCATATCAGCCCGCTAAGCACCAATTCGAAAAATATGGAAAATACTTTAATTTAATGCTATTATCATACGGTAAAAATCATATGTTATTTAGTCTAAGTATATGATAAAATCTAATACTGAGTAGTGATACAATAAACATTATAAAATCACAAAAATACTTTTTATGGATATGATTTTGGTATAAGGAGAAAAACAAAATTAGAATTTAAATCATTCAGGTATCCTCATTTCCAGTTTCAGGAGAAAAACAATAGCATTAAATCTTTGATTGGGCTATATACAATTGAATTTAAGACATTAAACTGATACATTTTAGAAGATAAACATGTATCACCTGGTGCAAGAAGCTATGTGTCAAAAAACTTATAACTTGTACAAAAACCCTGTACAAATTATAATTTGTACAAACTTACATCTTGTACACAACATATATATTCTATGGCGAACTTTTTGTTAACAATGAAGATTCTATAACACGAAAAATAGTGTAAGTACGTGTTAGTGGGAGATAACTAATAGAAAATATTTGGTGAATCAGGCTGATAAACATTTTGCGATGCAAAAAAAACCCAACAAAAACAACAAAAAACCCACATAAACAGGGCTTAAGGAGAAAATAATATCCAGAATAAATTCACATGGGATCTCCACATACGAGTAGAAAGACACAATGAATCATATCTTATATACAATTATCTTAATATATAAAATGTACGAACAACAGGGATATACTGTATCTTCCTTAATTATATTATTTGTAACTTTGAATTTAACATTAACATCATGTGTACTTGCAGTGTGTATAATACAAACGTTTAAATTAATTTATGCGATCTATATATCACTATGACCTATCCTGCATTTTTGCTAAAATTATATTCGATTGTTAATTTGATAGTTTTTTTTACCATTTCCGAAACACGTAGATTATTTTCGTTTGTTTGCCTTGTAAATTATAATTTTCTGTTGAAACAGGTAGTGTTACAGTAGAAGAGCAGAATTATTTAACACAGGCACATAATCTTTTGCGAGGGAGCCAGATGACAAAATTGGTAGGGGTATAAAAGAGTAAACATAGGATGAATATTAAGAAGAAATTATTGATTTATGTATGGGTCTTTTTTTCAATGAATAGGAAGCAAAAACATAGAAAGGATATACAAAAAATGAAACTAGAAATGACAAACAATATTGCGGCCAAATAGAGATAAATGAGAAAAAGGCATACCACAAAAAGACATAACAAATTATCTAGTCTGAGAGTTATAAAGGGAGGTTGATATATCACAAAACATATTAAACCCGGCCGCATTTGTTAGGCTTGTATGCACTTTTTTTTTAAATTTTGGTTCATCTATATGTTTTGGAGTTTTGTGTAAAGTCTCTTTTAGCTAAACTAATAAAATACATTATTGTTTGAACAGGGCCCAGTTGAAGCCCGTCACCAGGTGACTGTTCTTTGACTCATTTCTTGTGTTATCAAATACATGTACTTTGTATTTTGTATTTTGTATTTTTCAGAAATGGAGTAGATACCTTCAGCGATGGGCGGATTACGTTATACGATGTGCGGTTGAATATCCTGGTCCTATCACAACATACACTAACTTCGGAAAAATTTCAAATGTATGTTTTAAATTTTATAAAGCTCTGATGTTTAAAACGATAATTGCAACTGACCTCTTAAACGATACTTAGTTAACAATACCTTTCTTATTTTACACGTTTTTCTCTTTTCATCGATATTTAATTAGGTGTATATTCTTCCGGTACATTAAAGTTTTAACAAATGAAACCTGGTTGCAGTACTAATTTTAAAGTTTTCCAAATAAATTTTACAAATTAAACGACATAGGCTTCAGAAATGATATTATTACAGCCAGAACAATATCCACTAAGAATGAAAATCGTAACGTTCTGTTCTTATGCTCACTCATGTCTTTAATAAAATCATGTCCACATTTCATGAAATCTGAACCGTTTGATTGGCTGAAGCATTATGAGCTAATTATTTTATCAAAAAGCTCAAAACAGAGACACATTTGACCAGGTTAATGCAAAGTCAGTTTCCCTCAAAGATTATAATTTCATTGATCATCCAAAAGGTGGTACGTAATTGTGGTGTTAAATAAAAGGGAACATAATTAAGCAAATACACAGCTTACGCACATTATTATTTTTTTATTTATTTAAAAAAGAATACAATAATTTGTGTGACTCCCAATGTTTGAAGAATTGCACACAGGTAGCCGAAGAAACACCACCATTTAATATACGACAAATTAACTTACCAAATATTTGAAACCATTCACTGTATATCGCAATCTTACTTTGATACATAACTTTACACACACGTGCAATATTTTACTGAATTTATTATTTCAAAGCTATTTCGTCACACGTTTTCCCCTGTCTTTCTAACTACTTTATATTTCAATTTTAGGGCGGCAATATTTATAACATCGTATACAACTGGGGAAATGAAGGATATAATGTTAATAAAAAACTTGTGTCAGGTTGCAGAACACCTGCCGACAGAGAAAGATGTAATCATAATGTTATTGTAAGTTTAGTAAATCTGAAGAAATGTATTTTTGGTATTTTTGGTAAACTGAAGTTAATAAAAATCTAATAATTACAAAATCAATCTGCAATTTGCTAATAATTACAAAATCAAACTGCAATTTGCTAATAATTACAAAATCAAACTGCAATTTGCATTTCAGGAAAAAAGAATCTTTAATTAGAAAACAATGCACACTTGAAATTACATCATGTACCATACGTTCAATTTGAAACAAGGCTAAACACCACTGGGTCGATGCCACTGCATACTCCGCGAGGGTATCACCAGCCCAGTAGTTAGCATGAATATCAATTAAATGGTAATTTTTATAAATTCCCTGTTACAAAACGTTGAATTTTTCGAAAAACTAATATTTTCTTATTCCAGGAATAGATTAAATTGGCGAAATTTGGTTTCTCAATGCTCTCCAACTTTGTACTTGTTTGGCTTTATAACTATTTTGATCTGAGCGTCACTGATGAGTCTTATGTAGACGAAACGCGCGTCTGGCGTATAAATTAAGTCCTGGTACCTTTGATAACTATAAACATTTAGCTTTAAAATAATATAATGTTTGTTGTCAGTTTTCGAGTTTGACTGTTCCTCTGGTTTCTTTTGCCCCTCTTTTGACACAAGTTTTTGATAAATAAGATCTGGTGGTGATGCAGGATTTAATATGTTAGTGTTTTCATGTGCTAGTAAGAATACTCTTTTGAGTGCATTTAAAAAAAAAATCGTTTAAACTACAAAAGTAAATGGCAGTTCAGTTATACTAATTAACAATAATTTTTCTACTGTGCAGTACTTATTACTTAATTGTTCGTAAGACGCAATCCGAAAGTGAAAGTTGGACAAGTGCTAGCGTCTTAAATTACTTTCTTGTTTCAACTTATTTTTTGGGTAATAATATATATATGTATGGACACATTATTGTATCATAAAGACTATAATCTACATTGGCTAGTGGTAATTGGGAAGGATTGAGATCTCACAAAACACGTTTAACCCCGTCACATTTTGTTACTTGTCCGTAGTCGGGAGCATCAGAACTTTTTTTATTTTAATTTTAGTTCGTTTATGTTTATGGCGTTAAGTATGACGTCCGTTTTCACTTAAGTAGTACACATTTTTGTTTAGTGGGCAGCTGAAGTCGGCCTCCCTGTGCTGGATTTTCACGTTGTGTTGAAAACCAATTGATGGCCTTCGGCTGTTTTTTCTTTTTAGTCGGGTACTTGTTGTTTCTTTGATACTTTCCAAATTTCCATTTCAATTTTAGAATGAAGGGAACATGTCAACTTAGCTACCTGAATTCTTTCTGTATGATGGACTTATTATATACATGTAGCTTGCTTTGCACCTACATCAAAGTCTTTGTCATGATACAAGTTAATTACGGATATAATATTTAAAAAATCGAATGAAAGTTGTCTCCCTTCCTACAGATATCGGTTAAATAAAGACTACAGTAGTTAACTGATATTCAAATCTCGTAAATAGATTTAAAAGAGAGAAATCAATGAAAAAAAACAGGAACCGGGAGAATCGCTCGAATTTCGATAGAAGTGACACAGGGCGCATCGACAGAGAAAGTTCTGCTTCCTATGCATGATACATCACCCGCCATGCGAATTCATACTTCACAATTCAATCGTGAATAAGATTTGAATACTCAGTCTATTAGATACAGGGAAGCAAGAGAGATTTTACTTTTAAACCTGTAGAAACTTAATGGCCGTTTTAGGTTAATATTGCATTTTTCCGAGGCTGTTCTTTTCGTTGTTGATGTAGCCCGTATTCACACATTTCTAACATCTTTGATAAATTAACTTGAAGAGAACATTAATATTATTTGTTTTCCACTTTGCATAATATAATTTTTGATTGATTGTTTGCATTTTATCGATGAAGTTTTTCTCTACTATTTTTAGGTGAGAAACGAGTTTCTTCGAGAGTATGCTTGTGCTGCTAGAAATTGTCAGAGTGGAATAAGACAACTTACTTGCATTTATCGATAAAACTAGAAAATACCGAAATACTATAAAGAATCAAAATATATAATGTATTACCTTTTACTCACACATAATATTCAGGGATATATGAATTACATTCAATACTTGCATTTCTTTGTAAACTAAATAGTGATATTCATAATACGTTATTGTATTGCTTTTTGCGACAGTAATTTGTGACTAATATTGTAAGTTTACTAATGATTTTTTTTATTATTCAAAACTTGTTCTTTAATGCGAAATGTATTTAATAGTATAATACTTTGTATCAGGTTGCGTGTGTATATTGAAAGAAAACTATTAGCATACTTGTATCTATGTAAGTCAGTATATTTAAAAGTTGAAACTCGATTTTTTTTTAGATGTTAAAAATGTACAGGTATTCATTTTATATTTATTCTTATGATTTCGATCGTATTTAAACATTATAACTGCCAGACTGATTGTTCTTAAATGTTACAGTAATATCAGATGACCTGGAAATTCTTTTTTAACATTTTCAATCTTTTAGTTCAGGTTGTTTAAAATTGGTTCTATCGTGATTTTTACGTATCAAAACAGTAAATATAGAAAATAAACATCGAAATAACCTACAAATCTGTTTTGTAGATACAACATTACTAAATCACAAAGTAATTATTGGAATGTTTACATATTTATTACATAGAGATAAGTGAATAGAAACAAACAAAAAATTGTTTCACTGAACGGTGGATAATTTGACTTTTGATATTATCTTAGTGAAAAATTTACCAGAGTGTGAAAGATCAACCCTTCTTTAGTTATATGTACCCTTTTGGTACAGATCTCCTCGAAGATCTTTCAAACAAATGTGTGTGTGTAAAATTGCCAGAACATTTATCGTGTTGTGTTATATGCAAATCTGGGGTTTCTGCAAAATCCTGATTTGCGATTTTTATACATTGTGTAGTTGTATATAATATTAAAAAAAGTATTTAAAGGATAGTTATGTATTAAAACAGTGATTATAAAGATTTGTAGATATTGAAATACACGAAGCTTGAAATAAAAATTCTTGAAATTACAATTTGTTATTTTTTGTAGAAATATGAATGATATAATTTAATCAGAAAATCATATGATAGTGGTAAATGTAGAGAATTCACCAAATCAGATTAGAGGGTTAAAATAGGTCTATCTAATCACAGTACAATGTAGTATATATATGAATATATAAAGTATTTTGAGAGAGGAAATAATTGTTAAAAGTAAAACAACAATACCGAACTCAAAGGTTAACACATAACCTCTGAACAGCACCTCAGAACAGCACCTCAGAACCCACCTGCACAAGGATTGTTCAAAGTCAAACACATGATAGCGAAACACAAAAACTTTGAGTGCATAAGTCATTGCTAATAAAACGTAATCAAGAAGAAAGTGTGCCATAATGCCAAAACTTGGTAGGCAAAGCATTAACCGTATTAAAAGGTTTCATTGGTAGATACTACCTGAGGATGTAAGACTTGTACTTTTTAATAAAATACTTTATTTCAATCACACGGTAAAGATTGTTTTATCACACACATTTCTATACTTTTCACATTTTGGATATGGTTATTCTTGTTGTAACTGTAAATAGAAGGAACAGGTGAGATAAAAATTGGTTATCTTTTGTCTTTGAATTTCAACTTATATGTAATAAATAAATAAAGACTGCCACAATTTAAATACTCTCGGTAACCGTTTGTGTGTCCCTAGATGCTTTTCGGTAAGTTTTTACAATGTGTTTGCATTTTGTTCACCCTTGTATTTGTATTTAACTGAATTTTTATTATCTTTATCGAGAATGAATGATTGAACTGTCTTTTAATCGGAGTCTATTGAATAAAGGCAACAGTAGTATATCGCTGTTGAAAAGTCATATTATAACTTCAAATTATTGTCACATTTACATATTAAATTAGGAAAGAAACTATATAGAAATCAATCTATGACACAGACTCAGTATATGTGTTATAAAAGTTTACAAAACATTGCAACCGTTTTTGAACCTATTATATGTAAGCAAGCGAACCAAAGACATTGAAGACATCATTTTACATGAAACGTCTGAAACATTGGCGTCCGAAATTGGACCAAATATAGAACCAAGCGAGCTTGTACAAAACACCCGACAATTTATGACAGTCTTGTTGAGACAGAGAAGGTTTATATAAATCCGAATACAGATGATGTAGAAAGTGTTCATGGAGCGAATCATGGAAAAAATACAGTGACTGTTCGTTACGTTCATCATGGAAGATCTTGTTCAGTAAATAAGTTTTTGTAAGACAAACACATTTATTTCAGGGAGTCTACCAATATAAAATACAAGTAATCAGGTTGTTTATGGAACTTAACTCAGAATCTGATCATCATGAAGTTTAAACAATTAAAAAGAAACGAAATTCTTCCATCTGACCTATCAGAATTTATCAAAAGGAAACCAAATCTGAAACAAAATTATCTCTCAAAATCTAAAGTATTCAACCATCGCCTGCGTTTCGATTGATAGTGATAACAAGGACCATATACAATCAAATCGACAGAGGAATATTATGCTCTTGGCCATTACAAAATCTATGAAAGTCTTATGTTGTTTGTACAAATTAAGAAATTCTGTTTTTTTTGACGAAAATACATCGTCTAAATATATATATATATAAAAGAAGATGTGGTATGATTGTCAATGAGACAACTATGCACAAAAGACCAAAATGACACAGACATTAACAACTATATGTCACCAAACGGCCTTCAACAATGAGCAAAGCCCATACCGCATAGTCAGCTATAATATGCCCCGATAAGACAATGTAAAACAATTCAAACGAGAAAACTAACGGCCTTATTTATGTAAAAAAAATGAACGAAAAACAAATATGTACACATAAACAAACGACAACCACTGAATTATTAATTTCTGTTTCGTTGGATCTGCATAACAGTTAGTCATTATCTGAGATTCACGTTATATTGAGATGTGTATGATTCTGTTCCAGACCATATGAGTATTTAAACGCGTACGATTGGTATCGTATGTCTTTACTCATACGAGTATACTCACACTGTCTAGTACAAGCTTGACCATACATGTATTTGTACCATATGGGTTCATGTTAGACAAATATGTATCACAAAAACTTTTATTGCGTTTAACAAATGATTGTTATTACAATTAGATGAATAAGGTGAAAAGATAAACATTAAATCAATTGAAATTAAATAAGTGTGTATTTGAACTGTTACATCTAAAGCCTATTTGGCACTCGCGTCCTAGGTAACACTTGCTGCCACAAAGAACGTATTTCTCACAATTTCATATTTTGTTCATGCATGTTCCTTTGCATTTGCATCTCCCAACTATCAAAACTGTGTCATTGCTATCAGTTTTCTCACAAGTAAACAGCTATACTGACGTTTTGTATGGTAAATTTCCTAAATATTCTAAAAACAATTCTTCTGACATTGTGTTTACTTCCATTGCCTGCAATTCAGTGAGAAATATTCAATTTCATGTATATGTTTTTAAAACTATTGACATATTAGATACAGCCGGTTATCAAATTAAATTAGCTCGAATTTTTTAAATAGTTTAAACATTAAGTTTTTCTTCAAATTACAATTAAACTTTTTTATATTACATGTAATTCAATATTTCAGTTTTGTTGATCTGTAATATACATGTGTATCTGTTCCGGACCATATGAGTATTTGAACCATACGCGTATGGTCAGGACCGTATGGGTATATACTCTTATGGTCGGAATAATTAACACGTTTACTTTAAATACTTTTAAATTCCTCATAAGGTATGTACCTTCTAGTTTTCACGTCATTAAAAATGTCATTTTATTGTATTTTAATAATAAAAAAGATTAACTAAATAAAAAAATAAAAATAAGCAGTTTCAAACAGTTAATTTTACTCGCTATTCGTAAGTACAAGAAGAAGATGTCCAAAGCTAATGCACATATTGTAAATAAAAGGACGTTTTGTTACTTAACGTATACCGGTGGTTGACAGTGCGTCTGAAGATTTAGCATATTTATTGCGTAAAGTAGATGAAATCACCGGCAAAGACCAACGTTTTAAATGTATTTAAGTTGTCCTGTGAAAATGGTGAAGAGCAGTTATTTTACAATATTGAAGATTTAGAGCTAAAAACACCGTACACACATTGGAATGACCCGAGACCCCATTATCACTGCACGCAGCTGCAACGATTGCAAGCTTTTCACTCGCTTGCAAAAGGTGTAACTGACATGGATCGTGCACAATAGTTATCAAAGGTACCAGGATTATAATTTAATACGCCAGACGCGCGTTTCGTCTTCATAAGACTCATCAGCGACGATCAGATCAAAATTGTTGTAAAGCCAAAGTACAAAGTAGAAGAGCATTCAGGACCCAAAATTCCAAAAAGTTGTACCAAATACCAGACTTATAAATGCAGAAAAGCTATGGTACCGTGTGGAAGTACATGTCACACTAAGCATAGATGCAAGAATACAATTAGCGTGATTAGCGATGAAAGCTAAGATCAACTGACTGTGGTATCTATATTTAATGTTCATGTAGCCTTTGAATTATAAAATTCATACATTTCTATGTAACCATCATTGGTTTTTTTTGTGGATAAAGTGTATTACAGTATTGAAACATTTCGAATGCATATTTGAAAAAATACCTATATGGTCAAAATACTCATATGGTCTGGCCCGTTAATAACCAAACGAGTATATACTCATATGGTCCGACCATACGCGTATGGTCGGACCATATGAGAATACGCATACGGTTATGACCATACACGTATGGTCCAAATACTCATATGGTCCGGAACATATCTAATAAACCTGACCAACTTCTTAAAATCAGGTAGACGGTACGCGTACAGATCGACCGTATGCGTATTTAAAAAAGAGAGTCGAAACTCTCTGTTTTTGGTATCACCAGGTTTTTTTTATAAGCAATGAATATAATCTATAAATTATTTGATGGTTGTGGAAAACTTTGATATCGACAATTTTTCTCAAAACTACCTGCTGGCAATGCTATGCATCCACCTAAATTGGTATAAGAATTTCTAATTTTCCTGATATTGTAAATCTGATGAACGTCCTGCTTTGAGTTTATGTTTTTCGACCATTTATATTTAATTTGGGAACGTACTAATAAAGATCACATACACTGGAATGGAAAAAAACTAATGGTTAACATCATGCGAATCGGATTAAAAAAAATACGTATATTACATTAGAAAAACAAATTCAGACAGGGAGGTTGTTCAATTTTCCAAAACAAATACTATGTATTTATTGTAATAGTTTACCTTTAGTTTATGATTGAACACGGATTTTTTTTTCAAAACTTAGACATTGTACTCGCATAAATGTTTCATTTTGTTCAATATAATCTCACGGACAGTGGAAGTTGACACTTCTAATAACATATCGTCAAGTGGTTTATTTACAGCATTCACATGGGAACAGTTATAATTCGATTTATATTCAAATGTTCTCCTCGCGTACATCTTTTTCATTACACTACAACATGGTAGGTCTTCCATACATTTGCAGATTTTGGTTCATTCTGATAATGGGATATCGTATTGTAGATTCCGGTAAGTGTGCATGTTGCATAATTTGCATAGATTCATTTTAAATTACAAATTCGTTAGACAGGGTCTTTCATTGACGTCAATTTACTTTTAGAAAGGAAACATATATAAATGACTTTTCGGAACGTAATGAAGACATGTACAAGTGAGGATAACCGTTTATTTTTAATAATTTGTTTTCATGAAAACTTAATTTCGATACTTCATTTTAACTGCAACTTTTGCCTTGTATTCTTAAGAAGAATTGCAAAAATACAATTTTTCAATCAATACACAAAAAAGAATTCATCAATGTATAATTAGAAAATTTGAAACAAAGTCCATGAATGCAGTTTAACGGTAACATATTTTATTTGTCGTTAGATTGTTGTCAAACTTGTTTAATCAAGTCACATGCAAGTCAGGATATTTGGAGCCTGTTCAGTTTTTTTTTGTCATTATTGTACGTCTCGTTGTCATGGGCGGGTTTGTGCCTGTTGGTTTATTGTAGTGGTATCTTTTCACTGTAAAATATCTTTGGCAATGTTTGGTATTATATTCATATAAAATATTAAAGTGTGCCTCCCAAACTTTATTTTCATGCAAAGAAATAACTTATTAAGAATAGTGACTTCAACAGGAATTACATTAGTGTATAGTGGTCATAACAGGTTGACCGACTCAATTGAATACACCATAACAAATTGAAAAAAAACTATATTAAGTTTGAACATCATTTCAATATATATTATTTTTGTAGAATGTTTATATTTGTAGTGTATAATGTATTACATCTATCATACAAATGCCAATATATATGCATGTATTTATAATGCTATGAGCATATATTGCTTTTGTTCTGTGGAGGAATTTTATTTTGATATTTGTTTTTCTTGTTTTCCATGTAATACAATAAGACTTAACAAGAGTTAGATTACCGATTTAAGGTTCAAATTTCGTTATTTTAAAACATTGTATAACTCACAAATAATTGAGGAATGCCAAGCCACCTCTCCCTATCGTGTTGATAATCATTTTCTAATTTATGTTTCGATATACTCGTGTTCATTTATTCCTTCGGTGGACTTTCTCACTTAAGTACCTCTTACATGTGGATTTATGTAATTAAACTTCCACAAATTCTTAACTTTTGCATATACTATGCAGCAGCGTAAATTGTAATTTATGATCCGGTACATACATGTATATGGGTTTTTTTTTTAATTGAAAAAGGGTTTCCAGAAATTAATCATGTACCTCGTAAATGTGTGCTCATAATTATATGTTACAAATTTAAAGTAATCTGTGTTTTCTTCTGATTTTCTTTTTATTTAGTGTGTACTTTTTCTGTAGATGATGAACCGTGGAGGAAAATATTAAATTTATTCCCTTCTCAGATTATAATGTATTCCCTGTAACATTTTGTTTGCTTTAATGTATGTATTAAAACCTTTTTGTTATACATTTGCATTTTTATAGCAGCTCGAATACAGATAACCAGAAAGGAAGTGTGGTACCCGCATGCAATCTCTACATATTCACCTTGGAACAAAGTCATAAAAAAACCTACAGAATCAAACATGTATGCAGGTTCCCGACAAGTAATGAATGCATATCAGTGGATTTGGTTTTCAGGTATTAAAACAATGATATTTGGTTATTATCATGTAGCTCTGATAATACGGAACAACAGCTGTTTTTCAGGAAGTCAGAAAATTTGTTAACATCATTGCAAATGTTTCAGAATCGCCATTTCTATTTTGTTGAAACGTTTTACTATTTTGCGTCTGCATAACATATGTTATTTACCGAAACGCGAAATAAAAGTCATTCTATTGTTTTAATCCTAAAACTCAAGAGGTATGTTTATCATGTGATGAAATGTACTTTAAAGATATTGTACACATCCAAATAGAGAGAAAACAATAAAATGTGAGTCCTTAATTTCTAAAATATTAAAACGTAACTTAAATACACTATAGCATATAGCAAACAATTGACAAAACTAGAACTGATGGCTTTGCTCATTGTTGAAAGCCGCATGGTGACCTATAGTTGTTAATTTCTGTATCATTTGGTCTCTTGTGGAGAGTTGTCTCATTGACAATCATACCACAACTTCTTTTTTTTTATTATACTACACCTGATGTCTAGTTCTTCTTTTCGTTATTTACTATATATTCATATCGTGATTACTATTTTTTCACCTTCAAATATGATACACATATAAAGATTGAGGACGCTTTTCGGCAATTTTTCAAACACGATTATCTTCACCAAGTATCCCTCTCCTTTCATTTGTTTATACTATAAAGGTTATTCTTTTTAGGTAAAGAGCAAAATCCCATAAAAGCCACCAATTATTTTAATGTAGAATCCATGTCTCCAGTTGTTATCCGTTTATTTAGGTATAAAATCTATCATATACCTGCATATATTTATTTTCTTCAAAAACGAGAGTTCTGTCGTATGAGGAATCAACCCGGACGATGCCACGTTTCAATAAATTGGTTTTAAGGCATAACTTAATGACCTGTGAATAGATGATCATATTCCTGATTAAAATGCAAATTATAATTAATTTAAAAACTTCATTCGTTTGTGTTGTTACCTATTTTGGTATTTACTTTTTAATTTTACATTTTGACAGGTTTTTATTTTTCAGAATCAATACTTTCTTACATTAATTGAATCGAAAAACGAAGAAAACGTCGTTGACACACATTTCAACTTTTAAAACAAATAATGTGAAGTTTTGTTTATTTTCCTCATGTGCAATAAAGGAGATTATGGGTATATCATCCACCCGTTTGATGGGTTTGATTATGGCATTTGATAAGGGACTTTAACAGTATTTATAATAATAATGAAAATTTATAGAGCGCCCTATATAAAAACTGAAAATTACTCTAAGGCGCTGTACTTTCAGCATGGTAATTAAAACAAATCAAAGACAAAAACATAAAACATACACTGTACGTTTTAGATCCAAATACTAACATGAAATATAAAACAAAAATGCCTACCATTATATAAAAGGCCGATACAAAAAGAACATTGTAAAACAATAAATTAAAAGAAAAAATTAAAAAATAGCGATCTAGGTTAAAAGCATGCAAAACAAGCAAAAATCCTAAAAAGGTATACAAACAAAATGCATTTTAAGTTTATACAACACTAGTTACAAAAAAACCGTTAAAGAGAAAGGAAAACAGTTTGATTGAAAAGTAATGCGATAAAATAAGTTTTTAGCTTAGATTTAAAACAATCTAAGGACTTGCAATGTCTTAAACTGCAACTTTCCGTTTTAAATTTTCCTCGGAGTTCAGTATTCTGAGATTTTAATTTTCTAATATCTCAAACTTTTCCAACATTTTAAAACAAAACAGATTTTACACATTCGTGTGACGGATTTTGAAAATCTTATTGATTCACACTGTGTTTGAAAAAATACTTTGACCTTCGGATATAGGTTTTTCGTTTCACATGGATATGTATTTCTTACTCTCGGATGTATTATGATTACGTATCGTGCATGCTCCTAATGAAGAAAAGAGTATTAATAAAAAAAAAAAGAAATATTCTCACTTTTTATTGTTATCCACATGATTATTATATACCGTAGACGTATAGAGCTCTAAATTTGTGTAAAACTGTTCATCATTGGGGACAAAAAGATTTTCATGTCGTTGGTATAATTTTCAAACCAAATGGAAAATATTGGCACCTTTTTGTATTCGACAACACATTTTGCATTTTAAAACTTTTATTCTTTTCACTTTTATGTCAAACAATCCATCCTGAGGTAGAAAAAACTCAACTATCAGGCAATTACAGGAATATATAATAATGAGTCTTTTATAGATGAAACACGCGTCTTGCACAACTACAAAATTTCAATCCTGGTATAGATGATGAGTTTATTATTTTAATGTGATAGAAATGGAAACATATAGATGCATCAATGTATAACGTTAACCAATTCCTTATTATCATTGCCACTAAACTTTCGAATTTTTAAACACAGCAATGCATAACATTGTAGTGGATTATTGAAGGGAGTAGAATGAGTCAAGAAATATCGGGAATAATTTTCCTTGTTTTGTATAGGATACAACAAACACATTTCCTACTACTGAAAGCATTATATACTACACACTAATAAAAACTAAACTTGTTTCTGTTTCACAAGGAGGTAAGTTTGCTTATCATAAATCGCATCTGTGGTTATAATATTTCTCAGACAGTAATGATTCAAGTTATTAGTTCTCGGTAACAAATATTAGTCTTTATAAAAGTTAAAACATTCGAAATCTTAGCATAGTAGGCAGCAATGCCAACAGTGCAAATTTTGTATTGTACCAGTTGATGGAAATGTAAGTAGCGATATTTTTTCTAGTGAAAATTTAATTCATTACTTGAAATAAATGATGATCAAATAAAACTTCCAACAAACTAATATTATGAAATGATTAAAACGTCCGGCACTGAAAACCTTTGTTTCTAAAGATTACTGAAAACCTGCATATAAGTATATGTACTGAAAAGGTATGGGTAAGAAATGTACTGCATATGTAGTGGCGTTCAAAGTACATGAAAATACTGTGTAAATTCCTGGTAGTGTATCATTCTTTGACCGAGACAAATTCATAAACATTTGCTGGCATGGTTATTTTTGTGTGTTCTTAAATTGCTACAATCATCTTGATAAATATAAAATGGAAGATGTGCGATGAAAATGAACCATAAGATATGTTTATTTTATGACAGGTCAAACAACTATCTTCAATCAAAACGACAGCACTAGAAAGACTAAAACAATAAAACCATATGACAGAACAAAACAAACAGGTACTGAGTTGTATCTAGGTTAATAATGCAGCAGTATGATGTTAACCAACTCTAAATACGAATTGCAAGGGCAAGGATTACAGCATGTGTATTATGAATACTTATTGTGCATGCTTCTTATGAAGAAAAGACTTTTTACAATATTAAACAAATTTTAAAAAATAATATATTACTTGATTTAGTCATCCACATAGTTATTATCAACAGTAGACTTATAGCGCTCTTAATTTGTGTAAAACAATTCATCCTTAGGGACAAAAGGAACAAGTTTTTCAGGCCATTGAATAATTTTCAAATACAATGGAAAATATTGGCACCGTTTTTGTATGTGACAACAAATTTTGGAATTGTAAACTTTAATTTCTTCACCTTATATGTCAAACAATCCATACTGAGGTAGAAAAAGTACTCAGTTCTCAGGCAAGTACACTAGTGATAATAATGAAACGGAATTAAGTCAATGTTTATTGTTAACAACATAATTATTAGTTACCGTAGACTTGAAGAGCTCTTCGATTTGTTTCTATTTAATGTGTAACAATCTATCATGAGGTATAAAAAGAACTGAATCGTATTGCCGGTGTACAAATATCCTAACAAATTGGAAAATATTGGTACCTTTGTCCATATGCGACAACATATTTTGCAATTTTAAACTTCATTTCTCCACTTCTATGTCAAACAATTCATCCATAGGTATAAAAAGTAATCTATTATTAGGTTAGTATATCAATAAAAAAGGATAAAAGTAACTTTCTCATGTTATCGACATAATATAGGTAACTATAGACTTATAAGGCTTCAATTTTATGTTAAGCTATATTCTGAGAGACAAAAAAAAAATGATGATGCCGTTGTATTATTTTCAATCAAATCGAAAATATTGATACCTTCTTTGTAAGTTTTTTTGCAATCTTAAAATAAAAATTGTTCCTTCTTATGTCTTAATATCAATCCCTAGATAAAAAAAAAACTCAATTAGTTTGACTGTTTACTTATAAAGATATCAATTTGTATAAAAATATTCATCCTTAGAGACAAAAAGTAATTAATTGTAATTTTGTTTATTCTAAAGATGCGTACTTAAAATTCAATTCATTTTTATTTGTTTTCTATTATTATTAGCATTTACTTTGCCTTAGTGCTGGTTCAGTTTATCCGCAGGAACGTTAAGAGTAATATCTGTTTTCTCATTAGTTAAGTGAATTTTACATTCTACTTGGCTGGTCCATTTTGATAGGTCCTACTTGTAGTTTCTACTCAATAACGTTTTCTTTTAAATTCACTATTATCGTATGGTCATTCTTCTAATCAGTTTTCTCTCAACTGGTCATAATTTTTATTAAGTTGACGCGTCGATCGCCTTATTTATAATTTATAATTCTTAAACAATTGTTCCTCAATATTACTCAAAACCTACATTTATTTTATGTACTGAAAAGGTATTGGTAAGAAAGTTACTCTTTGATGATATTTTTTTACCAGTACTGTATTTTTAGTGGCGTTCAAAGTTCATGAAAATGCTGTATAGATTCCTGGTAGTGTATCATTCTTTGATGGAGACAAATTCATAAACATGTGCTGGCATGGGTATTTTTGTGTGTTCTTAAATTGCTACTATCATGTTGATAAATATTAAATGGAAGATGTACGATGAAAATGAACCATAACATGTTTATTTTATGACAGGTCAAAAATAAAGGCAACAGTAGTATACCGCTGTTCAAAACTCATAAATCCATGGACAAAGAACAAAATCGGGGTAACAAACTTAAACTGAGGGAAACGCATTAAATATAAGAGGAGAACAACGACACAACATTAAAACGTAACGCACACAGAAACGGACTAACCATTAGACAAAATCCCATGAGAATAGCAAATACAACATCAAAACCAAATACATGTATTTGAAATAGATAAGTACCGTGACACGTCTTATAGTAATGTGAATTCACACTAAAAAATAAGAGAAAACAAACGACACAACCGAAACACAACGTTAAAATGTAACACACACAGAAACGAACTATAAAATAACAATGGCCATATTCCGGACTTGGAACCGGACATTTTTAAAGGAAAAATTAATGGTGGGTTGAACCTGGTTTTGTGGCATGCCAAACATATCTCTATTATGGCCATGTGAAATATACATTAAAATGACAACACAACATTACAGGACTACAATATAAATAAATAGTAGAACATAATTGACAAGAAATACACGAATAATAGCTAACAAAAGGCAACACGTTTAAAATTGTAATACGCCAGAAGTGCATTTTATCCACACAAGACTTACTAGTGACGCCCAGATACAAAAGTTTGAAAGCCGAAACAAGTACAAAATTGAACAGTATCGAGGACCAAAAGTTCAAAAAAGTTGTTCCAAAAACGGCCAGGGTTTTCTGTTAGGTACCAGAACATACCTATTATTTAAAATAATTTATACTTTTGCAAACAGTAAATTTTATAAAATGACTATACAAAAGATATATGATAAAACGGAAGTATAAACTAATTACAGGAAACAACCGATATACAACTATCTTCACTCAAAACTACAGAACTAGAAAGGCTAAATCAATAGCCCCATATGACAGAACAAAACAAACAGGTACTGAGTTTTACATAGGTTAATAATGCGGCAGTATGATGTTAACCAACTCTAACTACGAATTGCAAGGGCAAGGTTTAGAGCGTGTGTATTTTGAATACTTATTGTGCATGCTTCTTATGAAGAAAAGACTTTTTACAACATTAATCAAATTTAAAAAAAAAAAAATTATTTCTTGTTATTGTCATCCGCATAATTATAATAAACAGTAGACTTATAGCGCTCTTAATTTGTGTAAAACAATTCATCCTTAGGGACAAAAGGAACAAGTTTTTCAGGCCATTGCATAATTTTCAAATAAAATGGAAAATATTGGCACCGTGTTTGTATGCGACAACAAATTTTGGAACTGTAAACTTTAATTTCTTCACCTTATATGTCAAACAATCCATACTGAGGTAGAAAAAGTACTCAGTTCTCAGGCAAGTACAATAGTGATAATAATGAAACGGAGTTAAGTCAGTGTTTATTGTTATCAACATAATTATTAGTTACCGTAGACTTAAAGAGCTCTTCATGTGTATAAACATATTCCTCCTTAGGGAAAAAAACAGAATTATAATGCATTTATATCTTATTCTAAAAAAAAATGGAAAATATTGGTACCTTTTTCCATATGCGACAACATATTTTGCCATTTTAAACTTCATTTCTTCACTTGTATGTCAAACAATCCATCCATAGGTATAAAAAGTAATCTATTATTAGGCTAGTATATTGATAAAAAAGGATAAAAGTAACTTTTTCATGTTATTGACATAATATAGGTAACCATATACTTATAGAGCGCCAATTTGTGTTAAACTATATTCTAAGGGACAAGAAGATATATTTTTGTAAGTATTTTTGTAATCTTAAAATAAAATGTCTTCCCTCTTATGTCTTAATATAAATCCCTAGATAAAATAAAACTCAATTATTTGGACTGTTTACTTATAAAGATATTCATTCTTAGAGACAAAAAGTAATTAATTGTAATTTTGTTTGTTCTAAAGATGCGTACTTAAAATTCAATTCATTTTTATTTGTTTTCTATTATTATTAGCATTTACTTTGCCTTAGTGCTGGTTTAGTTTATCCGCAAGAACGTTAAGAGTGATATCTGTTTTCTCATTAGTTAAGTGAATTTTACATTCTACTTGGCTGGTCCATGTCAATAGGTCCTACTTGTATTTTCTACTCAATAACGTTTTCTTTTAAATTCACTATTATCGTATGGTCATTCTTCTAATCAGTTTTCTCTGAACAGGTCATAATTTTTATTAAGTTGACGCGTCAATCGCCTTATTTATAATTTATAATTTTTAAACAATTGTTTCTCAATATTACTCAAAACCTACATTTATTTTATGTACTGAAAAGGTATTGGTAAGAAAGGTACTATTTGAAGATATTTTTTTACCAGTACTGTATTTTTAGTGGCGTTCAAAGTATATGAAAATGCTGTATAGATTCCTGGTAGTGTATCATTCTTTGATGGAGACAAATTCATAAACATGTGCTGGCATGGGTTATTTTGTGTGTTCTTAAATTGCTACTATCATGTTGATTAATATTAAATGGAAGATGTACGATGAAAATGAACCATTACATGTTTATTTTATGACAGGTCAAAAATAAAGGCAACAGTAGTATACCGCTGTTCTAAACTCATAAATCCATGGACAAAAAACAAAATCGGGGTAACAAACTAAAACTGAGGGAAACGCATGAAATATAAGAGGAGAACAACGACACAACATTAAAACGTAACGCACACAGAAACGGACTAACCATTAGACAAAATCCCATGAGAATAACAAATATAACATCAAAACCAAATACATGAATTTGGGATAGATAAGTACCGTGACACGTCTTATAGTAATGTGAATTCACACTCAAAAATAAGAGAAAACAAACGACACAACGGAAACACAACGTTAAAATGTAACACACACAGAAACGAACTATAATATAACAATGGCCATATTCCTGACTTGGAATCGGACATTTTTAAAGGAACAATTAATGGTGGGTTGAACCTGGTTTTGTGGCATGCCAAACCTACCTCTATTATGGCCATGTGAAATATACATTAAAATGACAACACAACATTACAGGACTACAATATAAATAAATAGGAGAACATGATTGACAAAGAAACACACGAATAATAGATAACAAAAGCAACAAGTTTAAAATTGTAATACGCCAGAAGTGCATTTTGTCCACACAAGACTTACTTGTGACGCCCAGATACAAAAGTTTGAAAGCCGAAACAAGTACAAAATTGAACAGCATCGAGGACCAAAAGTTCAAAAAAGTTGTTCCAAAAACGGCCAGGGTTTTCTGTTAGGTACCAGAACATACCTATTATTTAGAATAATTTATACTTTTGCAAACAGTAAATTTTATAAAATGACTATACAAAAGATATATGATAAAACGGAAGTATAAACTAATTACAGGAAACAACCGATATACAACTATCTTCACTCAAAACTACAGAACTAGAAAGGCTAAATCAATAGCCCCATATGACAGAACAAAACAAACAGGTACTGAGTTTTACATAGGTTAATAATGCGGCAGTATGATGTTAACCAACTCTAACTACGAATTGCAAGGGCAAGGTTTAGAGCGTGTGTATTTTGAATACTTATTGTGCATGCTTCTTATGAAGAAAAGACTTTTTACAACATTAATCAAATTTAAAAAAAAAAAAAATTATTTCTTGTTATTGTCATCCGCATAATTATAATAAACAGTAGACTTATAGCGCTCTTAATTTGTGTAAAACAATTCATCCTTAGGGACAAAAGGAACAAGTTTTTCAGGCCATTGAATAATTTTCAAATAAAATGGAAAATATTGGCACCGTGTTTGTATGCGACAACAAATTTTGGAACTGTAAACTTTAATTTCTTCACCTTATATGTCAAACAATCCATACTCAGTTCTCAGGCAAGTACAATAGTGATAATAATGAAACGGAGTTAAGTCAGTGTTTATTGTTATCAACATAATTATTAGTTACTGTAGACTTAAAGAGATCTTTATGTGTATAAACACATTCCTCCTTAGGAAAAAAAAACAGAATTGTAATGCCATATCATATTATAAAAAAAATGGAAAATATTGGTACCTTTTCTTTATGTGACAATTTAAACTTAGATTTGTCCTATGTAATGTGTAACAATCTCTCCTGAGGTATAAAAAGAACTAGATCGTACTGCCGGTGTATAAATATTCTAACGAAATTGAAAATATTAGTATTTTTTTTCATATGCGACAACATATTTTGAAATTTTGAACTTAATGAAGCTGGCTTGTCATGTTTTGGATTTTTTGGTCAGATTTTCGAAATCCTCTGGTTTTATCTATTTGAATGCTTTGAAAAAATTTGCCCGTTGATCCCCATTTTTCTTTTTGTAAATCTTTTACATGTTTAATGATAAACCATTTGTAAAAGTCTTAAAAAATTTTAAATATTTTTTAAGAGTTTTTTTTAACTTAAACCTGTCAATGATAAAGCTTTGAAAAGTCAAAAGAGAACAGTTTCCCGCCAATATGTCAATGCTAATATCTCGAAAACAAGCACGGTGACCTGTATATTTTTGTTGATCTTTGGATTCCTTTATTTAGTGCTGGTTCAGTTTATCCACAAGAACGTTTAGAGTGAAACCTGTTTTCTCATTAGTTCAGTGAATTTTACATTCAACCTGGCTGGTCAATTTCATAGGTCCTACTTGTATTTTCTACTCAATAACGTTTTCTTTTAAATTCACTATTATCGTATGGTCATTCTTCTAATCAGTTTTCTCTGAACAAGTCATAATTTTTATTAAGTTGACGCGTCAATCGCCTTAAATTTATAATTCTTAAACAATTGTTTCTCAATAATACTCAAAACCTACATATATTTTATGTACTCAAAAGTTATGGGTAAGAAAGGTACTATTTGATGATATTTATTTTTTACCAGTACTCTATTCGTATGGTCATTCTTCTAATCAGTTTTCTCTGAACAGGTCATAATTTTTATTAAGTTGAGGCGTCAATCGGCTTAAATTTATAATTTTCGAAATACCCGCCAACCCAACCCTATGATATCTATAATTTTATTTAGAATTTCTTCTTCTGTGTGTATAGCGGGTTTTTATAAAAGACAGTTTTTTGTAGCTTCTGTTTGAGTTAGTTATATGTACTTGTTTTGTGAATGTCATCTGTTTTGTTTTGTGTTCTGTGTATAGTTTATGTTGTGTAGACATTTACCTTTTTTGAGATGCTGATCTAAGCCTAATATATAGAATGTTTTCATATACTTTACTTTTTTTTAAATTTGCCAGAGAGATTAAAAAGATTGAAGAGGAATTATCAGAGTAATTTTATTTCAAATTTGAAATTAATCCTTTGAGAAATAAAAAGGTATAAACACGTTTTTTTTATCCTGTCATGATCAATATTGGTACGGTCATTGTCAACATTGTTTAGGTCAAGTTTTTGCAATTTTTGAAACTATTTGTGCTTTTTTTATATTTAAATATTCAATAAATAAATTTCATTCAAGATAATATAAATCCTTTGACAAAAAATAATTATAAACATTTCACGTTGGTCCTGTCATTATTGTAACCCACTATGCATTACTAAACGTTCCCTAAACGTGCGTTTACTTTAAACAACAATCAGAGGACCCACCACGTTCACGTAATCGCGATTGTTACCATGATAAAAATTAGAACACGCGCATTTTAAAACTGGTTAAATATACCAGGCTTATAATTGATTTAAAAGATAATAATTGCAAAAGTTACATCTATCTATCATTAACAACATTCGTGCAATTTATTTGCAGTTTATTATCACAATTCTTCTCGTTTTAGCTGGGGTAGACGGTTTCATATTGTCCTAACCAATAGCATTCATATGCTTTTTACATTTTAGCTTCTAGAGATCACCTCAAGTTTTTAGTTGATTCATGTTCTTAGTCTTTACTTTTCAAATAATAATGTATGACGTTCTTTTCATACAATGTAATGACCACTCGTATTTAAGCGCTCAGTTTATCCAGCGTCTCTGCGAAAGGAAATATAGTATTTGTCATAAATTACAGTGAATCATCTTAGAAGGTTCGTGTTGTTTATTCTTTAGTTTTCTATGTTGTGTCATGTGTACTATTGTTTTTCTGTTTGTCTTTTTCATTTTTAGCCATGGAGTTGTCAGTTTGTTTTAGATTTATGAGTTTGACTGTCCCTTTGGTATCTTTCGTCCCTCTTTTAGAAGGGTGTCCAGTGTCGAAAAAGACGTCTAGTTAACGAGTTTAAGTAAACGGATAACACACGGCTATATTTATATTCAAACTATTGGAAAATCATTATATTTTTCAATCATGAATGTCGTCGTAAGCTACCGTGGTCACGTTTTTCAAAATTTTGTGGTTTCTTAGGGTACCCAAAGATACCTCATTATACAGGCCATTTTCAACACGAAAAATAAAATTATCGCTTTCTGTGTTATTTGTTCAAATGATACTTATCATTTAGCTTGCAGAAAATTAAATTTATCATATAACGAAAGCTGAAAAGTTTTATATAATTTAATTCTAAGTATTTAATTTTTGAAATAAGATTATTTTTTTTAGCCGAAATTTACCACATTTTAAACGAAAGCAAATGTATTGCGTGTTACTTTCGCGGGATTTTTACTCTGATTACATCAATAAAACATGGTTCATTTGTGTGCCAAATATATTTCCTGTAATGGTAATCGGTGAAAAATAAATAGCAATTAAAAACACAAATTTAGTGATAATTCTGCCTTGATTTAAACACGCCTTTTCTCGTGCCGTTAATCGTTTTGTAGCTTACACTATCAGGTCATTAACTAGGACAATTGTCACTAACTTCATTTCTCTTTTTTGCTTGTTGTTTGGCCAATTTGTTTGTTTTGAATAGTCCAATTTGTTTGAAGATCGTTGTTTTGTAACTTGAAATATCATTTTGTTGGTTTTTATAACTTTAATTGTTTTCTTTTAGTTGATAGTTTTGTTATAATTGTAATATACAAAACAAATCCTACGGTCACGTTTCAGACCCGGAATATGGCCCACATTCACAGTCCTGTTAAACTATGCTAATCAAACCCTAAGCAAAGTAGGACTGAAATACAATATGATAAGTGTGTTATAACTTATATGTCATGGTTCTTCTACTGAATTGCTTATTTAAATATGCGAGGAATGAACACTAATTTAGAAGTTTTATCGAGGCTATGGGAGAACGGAAAGATCATGCATATTTTAGTATATTGCACGATGCTTCAGACCTAGACTATCTTCGTACTGATGATAACAAAATGTTGTACCATCCTTGCTATAAATCTTACACTAGCAGACACAACTGCAGTTATTTTAAAGCTTAATCAAGTTCTTGTTCGTCTGTGAAGTGTTTCAGGGCATATATAGAAGGTCGTCAAATTCCTGACTGTATAAAGTTTCTTTGGGTCAGTGAGAACCAGCAGACCTTAATCAGATTTCTTGGTGAATTGATTGTTCGGCATCATGGTATATCAACAGTTACTATAATACATGAAGAAGTCATATTCTAGTTAACACTTCTAAGGACCCTAAATCAGCTCAGACGGAGTATTCAGGTTTGAAGAATTATTTTGTACGCCCGATGAAGTAGATACTCGCATGATATTACATGCTATACATGAAGATAAAGAGTTCGGTGTGAAAGGAATCAAGAGTAGGCTATAAGTAAAGTCACAAGATACAGATGTTCTGATCTTATGGGTTCATAAGTACAAGTGAGAGGTTTAGCGCTATGAAACCAGGTTAAATCCACCATTTTCTACATTTGAAAATGTCTGTACCATGTCGGGAATATGGCAGTTGTTGTCCATTTGTTTTTGATGAGTTTTGTCATTTGATTTTGCCATGTGACAGGCAATATAGCTGGCACACAAGATTTGCGCCGCTATTTACCTGTCCATGACACATGTAAAAGTATCGGGTTTGCCACCTGTAACATGGTACCAGCCGCACATGATGTTCCATGATGCGATACAATGTAATCGGTCCTGTTTAGGATCGATAGGCGCACTGTTTATAAGTCTTAAAGGACAATCCAGATGATTTCACCGATTTGTCAAACCTTTCTTATTGTGACATCGATGAATTGATAGATGCAGCTCGATATCTTGTTGTTAGGTTGGATGATCTCAAGTCAAAACTAAAAATAGATCATTGTGCTTAAACAAATTGAGCGTAAAATTGGCTACAATTTAAAATTTCTCCCTTGTCAAATTTCCTCCTTGTGAATTTACTTTTAAACAATATGAAATAAGCGCTTCACTCCAGACGTAAAGATATCTTCCAAAATAGCAAAACTAACCTAGCATTCTCCTCTTCAGTTCGAATGGGAAAAGAAAATGACTTGTGTATCTCGAAGGTCAGATGTCATCCGAGTTTCTGCAAGATTAGTTTGTACCTGTGAGGGGGAATCTGTGTTTTCAAAGGGTTGCATTTGCTTCGACAAAATCTATACTGTACCGATGTATGCCCATGTCAGGCAAATGACATATGTCAAAATGTAAATACTCGTCTGGTTGCAGTTAGAAACATTGATGACGATGAAGATGACGATGTATAAGATTTAGTTTTTCTGTATGTACCTTATAAACTAGTGTTAGCTATCGAATGAAAATTAAGAAGTCCATAATATTTTCTAAACAATAAATAAAACATATAATCAATTTTGATATCGTTGGAAATATAGTAATAATCTTTCTAGTGGGGATTCCGAAAGATATGTAAATTAAAAAAAAACACCCTGCCATATGTTCTCTGACCTTGGCATGGTTGATGGGCTAAAACTACAGCCTAGGAGACCATAGAACGTAGTAGGTAATACTAGCCTCGATTATAATTTTCTATTTACATTTGATCTTCTTTTTTTGTGTGTTTTAGCAATACTGTTGTCTGCTTGTTTTCATTTTATAAGTTTTTAATGTTACTTTGGTTTCTTACGCCTTTTTTGATGCATTTGTTTGTAAAAACATCGATGCTGTACATAACCCTCTCCCTTATTACATTTTTGGAATACTTATAAACATTATAGCCAATTGTTGCTCATTTGGTCATCTGTATATGCAAGAAGGGGTGTTTTACCTGTTCTAATAGACGTTTTGCTTTCATAACTTTTGCCCCCTCCCCACTTTTTCTCTGTTTGCAGTAATTTTTACTTCTTTAAAGCAAAGTTATTCACAGAGCTTTAAATTCAACCAAGTTCGACGTTAATTTCGGAACAAATCATTTATATATACTATTTCGCACCCAATAACAAAAATTTGATATTTACCTAGAAATTGTAGAAGTTGACGAACACCTTACTATCAAAAGACGTGAAAAACACATTTTGTTTTCAACAAATGATTAAAGTTAAGATCTAAAAAACGTCTTTAGATATTACTTGTAACGAATTGAATACAAAAATAACAAATTTAGAAATTGAAATATGTCAAGGTCACTGTAATTTAACAGCTGTTTGAAAATTTCAAATTTGCACCCTACATGCAAAAAAGTCAATCTTAAGTCATTTTTGGGGATGAAAATATAAAATAAGTTCTAAATGTAGATACAAGAGATATTTTTCTATAAATTAATTGTTTTTATTTTTCTCCAAACGCATAGATCTAGGAGAATCAAGCTATCTAATCTAAATGTGACTGTGCATTTTCCTTGAATTTTTGCTTTGACCTTTGACCGTGATTTAAGAAAATCGAGACCACGGTAGACGGCGACGATAACGCTATTTCGATGAGGCTTATTCTCCTCTTTCCAATGATATAAAATATAGCCCTGTGTTATTCCATTACGTCAAATCGATAAAATTTGTTGATTGGGCACCCTACTATCTCTCCCGTATTGAACAATCAAAATATGGTATTCTAGTATGACATTTTATTGACAAAAAATACTTTGCATTGGTCGAATAGTGTTTTCCTCTGTTCTTTTGTAGAGTTGTAACGCAGTCAATAACGTCCACCAGAGGTCATCTCCAAAAACCTGTAGAATTTTATTTTTAAATTACAACACATTTGTCAAGCTTTGATTATTCCACTAACAGAGAAAAATAAATGCACATTGCATGTACCATTGTATCTTTAAGAGATCATAAGGTTAAAGAATGTAAACCGTCGATAGTGTGTTCTAAAATAATCGATCTACCAAAGTTTTATCTCGAATAATCAATCTTTGATATATATGTGAATACAAGTTGTAAAAAAAAAAACGCTTGTCAAAGTCAGGAAGGATCATGTTATTCAGTAGTTGTCGTTTGTTGCTGTGTTAGTGAGAGTTCTAATCCATTAGTTTCCATATAAGAAAATGCCTGTACCTAGTCAGGAATATGACAGATGTTGTCCATTCGTTTGGTGTGATTGAACTTGTGATTTTGCCATTTGATAAGGGACTTAACTTTTGAATTTTCAATATTTTTAAATACTTGTATTTCGTTCATTATTATGTACATAAATATTATGTCCTTAATTTTCTTGTTTGAATAGTTTTTCATTTGCAATTTCGGGGCCTTTTATAGCTGATTTTGCTGTTTGGCCTATGCGCATTAATGAAGGTCGTCAGTGACCTATAGTTGTTAGTTTCTGTGTCATTGTGGTCTCCTATGAAGAGTTGTCTCATGGTCAATCACTTCATTAAAGGAACAAGTCGAGTCGACAAGTTGAGGAGCACTGTGGGTTCCTATAGAAACATACCTGATATGCAGCGACAACATCATAGTTGTAACAAATGTATTACGTAAGAAAAGTGCTTTTGAACATTTGTGCATTTGAAGATTGATGTAGTATGTGCACAAATAGAAGTCTTGTAGGTTTTTTTTTATTTTTACATCACAGCCTTAATCCATTCTAAAAGAGTATAATTATATGTTTTCGTTTTTTTGTTTAAGACATTGCATGACAGAATCCTCGAATGAGTCCAAAAGTATTTTGAATTTGTTTTCCATATTTTTTAATTGTTTTTCATTTTCCTTTGTGTCAAGGAATGTACATTTCTGTGAGAAATAGATTACCTCAGCTTTAATTGGCAAACTTTTTTTTTTTTTTCCTTAATACTCCTAATTTTCGTACTTTATTTAGCCTTTCCTTTTTTTTTTAAATCGTCGTCACTGATGAGTCTTTTGAAGACGAAACGCGCGTCTGACGCAAATACAAAATTTCAATTCTAGTATATATGGTATTATTCTGTAAATGTGTTAGAAATACAAATGTATAGATGCATCAATCCACAATGTTGACCAAGTCCTTACTATCATTTTCGAATGCCTAAGTACAGCAATGCATACCATAGTAGTGGTTAATTGTTGGGATCTTTCAACGCAGTCAAGAAATGTCGGTAATGTTTTTCTCTGTTTTGTAGAAGATACAACAAACGCATTTCCTAAAACTGAAAGCATTATATACACAGTAATAAAAAATAAATTTGGTTCTGTTTCACAAGCAGGTAAGTATGCTTATCATATATCTCCTTGGTGTTTATAAGATTTCTAAGACAGTACTGATCTAAGTTATTTAATCTGGGTATGAAATGTTAATCCATGTAAAGTTCCGACCTTGTTTGTATATATACATTTGAATTTTCTTATTTTAGTAGGCACCAATGAAAATAGTTGGCTGGCTGAAATAGCATGAGCTTGATTCTATTAAAAATTGACAATTTTCCGTCTCATATTGAACCATTTGATGGAACTGTAATTTTGCACTGTGTTGTTTTATCTAAAATAGCGCTCTTTTTCAAGTGAAAATCTTTTATTTGTTTCATTAATGATGCACAATGATGTTAAGCAATAAAACTTTTATTTTTGTCCATCTGATGAGTTAAGCCTAGGCCTTTTTCAACTGATTTTTATAGTTCGTGCTTATGCTCACTGTTATACCACTGTCCTAGGTTTAGGGAAGGCTTGGGATCCAGCTAACATGTTTAACCCCGCCACATTCTGTATGTATGTGCCTGTCCAAAGTCAGGATCCTGTAATACAGCGGATGTCGTTTGTTTATGTGTTGCATATTTGTTTTTCGTTCATTTTTAGTACATGAACAAGGCCGTTAGTTTTCTCGTTTGAATTGTTTAACATGGTCATTTCGGGGCCTTTTATAGCTGACTATGCGGTATGGGCTTTGCTCATTGTTGAAGGCCGTACGGTGACCTATAGTTATTTATTTATGTGTCATGTTGATCTCCTGTAGAGAGTTGTCTCATTGGCAATCATACTGCATCTTCTTTTTTTTTTTTATTATACTATGAATAGAATACCATTCCTGGATGAACACAAATACATAAACATTTGCTTGTATGGTTATTTTTATGTGTATTGGAATTGCTACTATCATCTTAATTAATATAAGATGTAAGAAGAAAATGAATCATAAGCTTTGTTTATTTTTTGCCAGGTCAAACAACTACTCTCAATCAAAACGACAGCATTCAGCATTCTACAAATATAACCACATATGGCAGTACAACACAAACAGGTGATGAGTTGTACATAGGTTAAGAATGCAGCAGTATAATTTACCAACTCTATATCAACATTGCAACTTCTCTTTCAAAAGGAGTGACGGCAATGTTGAGAGCTAGGTGTTTTACTTATTGTGCATGCTCTAATGGAGAAAAGATATATTGTCGTATATTATGTATGTCCGTTCAATATTTGGATATGATACTGGTTAAATTGTTGAACATACATCTGTGAAACAGATATTCCATAACGTTCAACTAACTCGTGATGGAGTCTGTCAAAATTACGAAGAGATGGTTTCAACTCCACTATTTGAATCACTTGGTTTAATAGCTGCTTTCTGAGCAGCAATCCTCTATGCAGGAAATCGTGATAGGAAAAAACAAGCCCGGGAATATCGTATCAATTGGGATATATACAGCTGAAATTCTGCTACATAGAAATGAAAAGTGCCCAATTGGGAAGCTGAAATAATATTTTTGTGTCTAAAGTTTTAATTTCAACCGATTTTCATTTTCAATTTCTATATGTAAATCAAGATATGACATGTATGAGGCAGACACAACTGTATCTGTTGTATCCTTTATCTCTATTTCGATGGGATGGATGAGTTCAAAACAGTCACAAAATATTGAATTATTTAGTGAGAGAACATCATTATAAAGTAGAAAGTAAAGTAATGTATCTTGCTAACCTCATTTTTCTTACTAAAAGTTTTTTATTTGAAGTCAGCCTCATAAGAATAAATTTACAAGTCGACAATAAGAGGAGCACAGTTGGTTCCAATGAAAATGCCGATTGTTTGTTAAAAAATACGTCCTTCAAACGTAACAAATGTGTTGTCAATCAAAAAATCAAGCATCTTTATAATTAATGTCAGTTTCGAGAATTTTTGTTTGACTCAGAGTGATTTTTTTACAAAGTAGGATTTGTCCCTCCCTAAGACAATATACTTGAGCCACGTTGGCCATTTAAAAAAAAAAGCAATACCAACTCTTTCAATTTGTCTTTTAGATTGGAAAGGGGACTACTTGTGTGAAATGCACTTAAACCATTTCAGCTGTCTTTATACTTATGCATTTTATTCATTTTATAGATGTATGCATCAAAATTACTGCTGGAGTAGATGCTTTCTTGGGATCAATCATTGTTATTCTATCTGTTGTGTAAGTTTAAACAAAAATACGTACTAAATGAAAGAGGTTTAATGTTGAAAAAATAAAATCTGTTGTGGCTTATGTGACAAAAAAAATCACTAACGATATCTGGCCTATAATTGTATATGCCATACACGCGTTTTGTCTATAGGAGTAATAGTTTTCTGCAGTAAACCATTCTTTGTACTTCAACCATTCAAAAATCTTTCAACAGTTAATTAAAACATTTTTCAATTTTATTTCAAGTTTCTCTAACGCGATTTGCATGGATTATAGGTTTTCCAGTTTTAATAGTTTACACAAGTAATTTTTGGGCCCTTAATAACTTGCTGTTCGGTGTTAACCAAGGTTCCGTTTTGAAGATCGTACATTGACCTATAATGGTTTACTTTTATAAATTGTGACTTGGATGGAGAGTTGTCTCATTGGCATCCATACCCTATCTTTCTATATCTATGTGATTGTAAACCAGTAGCAAATCTACACATTATTATTGGATTGATTAGCTTGATCATTTTGTCATGCTGACTAAAACTGATTACTGCAGAACAGAAGCTTTTATGAGAAGGATAATGTAACCTCTGAAAACAAAACAAAATAGCACAAGATAAAATCCCTAAATCTAACTTTTGAAAAATATTATAGTATTTATTTGTCCTACCCTTTTGAAGAAACTGAATTAAATCCCAATGTTATTGTGGTTTTCTAAAAGCAAAAGTATTCATTTCAGATTCAAAACGTTGCTTAAGAGGTATAATACGTCGGCTAACATAATTATAATGGTTATTTTTTTAGTATTTCCATTCTAAGACGAAAATTGAGAAAGGCTTCCTATACATGTCTGACTGTACGTCGAGATCGAAATATTTACAATGAAACAACAGATCATTTGCCTGCTCCAGGTCACTATCTTGAAATTACGCCATTAGATGAAATGTCTGCCTCAGGATATCGACCAACGGAACAACAGCTCATAGATCAAATTCAACATGTGGATACGTCTGGTTATCTGATTCCTTCAAGATCTTTTCAGAGAAATGAGGATCAATATGAATCAATCTGAAAATGGGTTGTTATTGATTCAACATTTTGTTTTTGGATATCTAAGGATTGTATTGGTTAGCAGTATGTAAATTTACAGTTCAATTAAGTTCAATTTATAACTGTTCTATATTGACAAAATCATTAAAATGATTATTTTATTTGTATCGTTTAGTGGTGTTTTTTTTTGGTTACACTTCGGTGTTTCTGTTGTTTCGCTGTTTTCCTCTTACACCTACTATAGTTGATGTGTCTCCCTAGGTTTTAGTTCGAAACCCTGTTTTGTTACTTGTATTTTCTCAATCGATTTATGACTTTTCAACAGCGGTTTACTACTGTTGCCTTTATTCATTTATACATCACAGTTTGCAAATCATGTAATATCCAAAACATATAGTGAAAGTTAAGTTATTAGAATACTGGAATCAGATCAAAGATGTGGCATGGAAACAAAGTACATCAACGATGTAAGCTTTTCTGGCCATTTTCCCACTTGTCATACGATTTCAAAGCTGTTACCAGTATTAATTGAAGTGGTTATCAGAAAACCGATTATAATTGAAGAAGGATAGTACAAATGTCTTAGAATTGATTACCTATTGAACTAATTGAGTCACCTGAGATAATTTTGTATTTGTAAACAGCGGTCCATTTAACTCGAATAGGTGTATGTCACCTCGATCATTTTCCTGAGAAGTCTAGTTTATAAAATCGTACACTCCAAATGTCAATTCTTTAGAAATGCAGGGGTTATTTAATTTAAACTATGGTTACAAAAGAGGACCTTTTCGACAACTATAAGTAAGACAACGATGTTATTCTTTCTGATTTGAACTGGGAACAAAAATAATATATGTTCGAAAAATACTACTATGTCTGTCAAATTATGTTATAAATTCTGTATTTGTCCTTTTTCAAACATTCATTCGAAAAAAAAACAGTTACTATTTAACTACTTCTTGTAAGGCGGGATAGAGGAGGAATGTTGCAATTTTGCATATAATCCGCCGAAAAGCAATCCAAAGTACGGTAAAAAGAATTATCTTTTACAAAAATTGATATGTATCTTCGTCCCTGGCGACAGGTTTTTTCCCATAAAAAAGACTACAAATAAGCAATAATTTGATCAAACGGGGAAAGGCGAGAACACCTTTGTATTTTCAGGAGTAATTGCGTTGACAGTTTTGTCTTGAAAACATAAAGCACGAGAAAATGATACATCAGGACGCTCCAGATTATATCATGTTTATATAGTTAGGCTATATAATAATATAATAATATAAAAAAAGTTTTAAAACAAGAAAACATAGGAGTCATTACTTTTTAATTAGACATAACAACGGAGGAGGTGTGTTTTCATAACAAGTCATAATAAAAGTACTCAAAAAACCTTCACATAAAAGTACATCAAACGATGCCATATGGCTAAAGTAAAACCTGTCAAGTCATTTTCTCGTTACCTGGTTGAAAATTATCAAAATTGGATCTTTCGTAAAAAGATTCTGAAAACTTATATCTGTCTGCATTTTATAAGGTATCTTCGGAAAACAAGATATTTTCTTATTCAATTCAAATAGTTGGGGATTTGGAACATTATCAAAGTTTGATACACAAGCAAGAGTTTCAAAAGCATTTCGTCAAGTATACCAAACAGATGTTTGTCGCGCAAAAACCAAGTATGACTGTTTACAAAAGTGTTCATTAAAAAAAGATTTAACATATATCATGTATATTGTGTACTTTGTGAGTATATAGAAAAATAATGTTTAAACCTTCTCACGTGTTTTTGAAAGAGGCGGAAATTGCTGAAAGGAAAGTCAAAATTCTTAAACCGAGTTTAAGTTGTTGACCAAAAAACCCAACCTTGAAATATAAAAGAAAATACTAAAGGCAATTGGTAATAAATGCAAAGACGTTAATGCGTATGAAAGGAGACAGGAGACAGTAAAATGCTCCATGAAATTATTCTAGATCAACAGTCATTGTGAGAGGAACCAATGCAGCTTTCTTAACCATATCTTTTTTCAGTTTGAGTACCTCGTTTTCCAGAGACACAATATCAGGCAAAATCGTTCCATGAACATTTTACACTGTATATTTTGGTTGTTATCATCTATTAATTTATTTCTTGTATACGATGGACCTTGTTTGCTCCTCTTGTCTATTCTCAAATAGAAAAAAGAAGAAAAAACAGGAAAGAATAAACTTTTAAATTTGCAAAAACGACCTTCTAATTTAAAACCATGACAAAAAAAAAACGACATTTTTAAACTTCAATAGGGATGACATATAACTAATATGGTTTTTAATATTTACAAATGAAAATTACTGGAAAAAGTAAAATCACAAAAATACTAACTTAGAGGAAAATCAATTCGGAAAGTCCATAATCACATGGCAAAATCAAATAACAAAACACATAAAAAACAATTGGACAAGAACTGTCACATTCCTGAAATGGTACAGGCATTTTCAAATGTAGAAAATGGTGGATTAAACCTGGTTTATAGCGCTAACCCTCTCACTTTATAGTGAAATATAAGAGCAATGTAACAAATGCGGTGAGTTTCTTAACAAAAACATCTATGCCATCGAACTTTAAACACTGGACATTTTTAATTTGCAAAACACTCATTTGCAAATCCGCCGCCGCCTCAAATAAGAGCTACAAAGTCGTGAATATAACCAAAATGTGCGGAATTACATGGGATTCAATAATCTCATTGGTTTTCTGCTGTTATTATAATCTATATTTTGATATAGAAAAACATGGGATTTTCAATATCCCATGGGACAGACAGGTCGAAATCCCATGGAATAGATCATTAGACTAAAGAATATCACAGATACAGAAAAGAAGATTTGGTATGATTTTATCTTTCCTTCTTTCTTTCGGATATGTATTTTGAAATGGGCCTCAAATATAGCAACTTCCTTTCCTTTGTACAGCAAATGCCTGTATAAAATAAGGAATATGAAATTTGTTATCCTTTCGTTTGATGTGTTTGAGCTTTTGATTTTGCCATTTGACTTTTTCTCGGATGCATTCCTTCATTTCCTTAGCAACAATGACTATTATGTGTCAGTGTACAGTGTTACAAATTTACATTGTCTTCTCATAACGAAATCTGTTTATGAAATAAAGCCTATAACATATTGCAAACGGACATGAAGAAAATTTAGTGTGATCTTATGTCCTGATCAAAAGCATATATTTCAGAATTTGTAAGTATACAAGTTGGTATTTGTCTGTTAAATGTATCCTGATCTTTAGAGTACACACAAAGTACTATATGCATGTACATCATAATTGAAATTGGTTGGGGTGCATCTCAAAAGTTTGCAATATCGCATCCCTGCTCAGTTAAATTAAGCCTGTACAGAAAATGAAGATGTGGGAATTCAGGATAGTTTAGTATCGCTAGTCAACTGAATAGTTTTAAATTATCCAAAACAGTATAAAATAAAAAAAAAAAAAAAAACCAAAAAAACCCCAGGGCAAATTTAGAAAAAAAGGAAGTCAAATTTGAAACGACATCAGTCAACACAAAATATTACTGACTTGTTCAATAGGCTTTTATAGCTTTTTACGTTGACCAAATATGATAAAAAACCGAAATTCAGTTCATTCATTTTTAAGCATCATTACCACAACTGTTTCCTCAGACTGTATTCTATGTTAAATGAGATATGTAAAATATCCGTTCATTTCGTTTAGTCTCAGATTACATTATCATGACTTTCCAAGTATTTGGGCAAACACGGCAGAAGTCGAAATTAGAGCTGGTCCGGTGTCCTGAGACCAATAGATATCGCGTCGGACCAGTAGATTTTGTCACCTGGTGATCAGGCGGACCAGTAGAAATTAGTCGATAGAAATCACTGATTCATCCTCATTGTATCGCAATCTCAGTAAGTTTACAAACAATTTTTCCGGCGAATTTAATAACACGGTACAGGGGGTACTAAATATAACAGTTGATAAAAAAAAAATAATATAAGTGACGAATATCGGAATAAAGTTGAAAATTGTATGAAATTGCAAAGGAAACTTAAATATAAAAAAAATACTGGGGAAAAGATCGCGAATAGTTAAATCATATAGTCGATCGAAATATTATGACAGACCTAGATAAGATATGTATTTTTGTAACGGGATCTTTAAATGTTAAGTACTATTCTATTGAAATGTGGAACATTTCGGGACAGCGCTCCAGACGACCCAGTCAAGCGCCCTATGGTTGTCTTTAAGATTGTGATGATTTGGATGACAATGTTGAAATTTTTTCTGTCTTGATTTTAATAAAAAAAAAATATTGAAATACAATGAAATTATTCTCTTTTTTTTGTCTTTCATATGTAAAAGAAAGCATGAAAATAAAAGTTGACATCTATCATTTATTGTTTTTTTTCTTTAAATGAATTTCTCTTTAGCAGGACCAGTAGATTTGGGGACGGACCAGCAGATTTTCAGTCAACTGGTCCGTTTGTTCAGTACTCAAAAATGCTTAAATTTGACCCTTGCACACACGCTATCTATTCTGAAGGAAATCAAAGATCTGTATCCATTTGTAGAGTAATTAAATGCTTACAGCGATGGACCTAAAAGTCAGTATAGACAGGACATTATTTTTATCTACTTCTAACCATACCATTGTAGGCTGGCTTGACTGTTGTTTGCTGTAACTTCCACGAAGCAGGTCATGAGCAGGGAACTCCTAATGACATAGGAGGATCTATTAAAATATCGGATATAGACAAGTTAGCTTTGGAGAAGATAAATCGACTGTAGATACGTTTATGGAGACTATTGAAACTGGCACTAAAACACGCTTTACGAATTAAAAGAGGCTGATGTTTTAGTCAAAAAGAATTCATAAACCCCTATAAACAATTCCAGGTACGATAAAATTCACAAAATCTTTACCTATTCAAATCAATTTACTTTTTTTAAGTTCCGGAATTGTACTTTATTTTGAAACAGCTGACCTGCAGAACGCTGAAATAGAAAAGCGGCAAAACGCCTATGAAATTTTTATGCAGGAACAGGAACACTGTGTCTAAACCACACCGGCAAAATTTGCTCGGACTCGATGGTATCTAACATCCGACACAATGACGGAACACCAATAGACAAAAGAAAGGTAGGTTTCTCCTTATTTTTTAAATTTTTTTATGATATCGAAGAATATATATACATATACAACTATTTTCTATTGTGAGATGCAATATTTTCTACAACCGTTCTATATTAACGGAGAAATAAGTCAAAATGCATGTCAAAATGACGAGTTGAGTGAACCTTGCCTCGAAATTGTATAATTTCTCGTTAAATTGTTCACATTGTACGGAAAGAAAGGTACGGGAAGATAGAAATTGACACGGAGATTGCAAATTTAGTTATTATGAGCATCTCAATAATTGTATTTCTGTGTATGGAACGAAAGAAAAGGGTCATGTCAAATTAAAATAAACCGGTTTCGTTAATGTTGTTACTACACAATCACCCAGTTTCGTCTATGACTATCACCCGTTTTTTTTTTTTTTTTGAACAAACAATTTATTAAAAGAAACTTTGGCACGGATCTGAACATTGTCTTTCGAGAATTTAAATATATATTTATTGTAAAGTAAACTTGGCGTGTTAAAATCTATTTTAAACGGGCACTTTTGGACATAGTTGGCTCAATATCTTTAATTGTTTTAAATAGGCGGTAATGGTAACGTTTTTCCCTGTAGCTCAGTCCATATCGTAAACTTGGATATGTATGATAGCTCGTTTCGAAGCTGTGACATTTTCACATATGTGGTTAAATTTTCGGGGTACGAAGTGAGATTACTTTTTCCGTAAATTAGCAAACCCCGAACATCCTTTTGTGATGCGGCTCCTTGTGGTAAAATATCCCCTTTTTAACACAATAAGTTCTTTGAAAATTTAATACTTTGAACACATTCAATAGCTCCATAGTTTTTACACATTCATTCTATGTTCCTCTACTTTCCTAATCACCACAAATAATTAAGTTCAGTCATTTGTTAAAAATAGAAACATGTCCAATATCACTACACAGAGATTTTTTCTTTACACGTGACTTTTGAGTTCCTCATTTCGAGGCGCATTAGGGATGTTGTCCCATATTGCGATCCATAGTTCTGATTTTTCCAAATATTTTTATGTGATCTTCATCGGTATGACATTCTGAATAAATCTGTGTATTTTTGTCCATTTCTGAAAAAAAATAAAGTTGTTTCAGCACTATAAGGCAATGACACTTTTATCGCTATATTTATTTATTTTGAATACAAAGTGTATGCATAATTAATTTCTTCCAGTATACCTTCACTAGTCAAAAGAAGGACAAAACACCTGAATGTAACCTTAAATTAAAACACACAGACCCTGTTAAAGCATTCAATAAAATTTTCTGGTCCTAAAAGTGCATTTTGACAGAGAAATTATGCAAAAATGAAGATTTCATAAAAAAACAGCAAAATACTTAATCATTCTAGCCAGTGGAAACCTTGTATTTTATACTGTAGAAACCACTATAAACTACTGTAAAAGTCATTTGAATCATATAATTAAAGTGCAATGAAGTGCAAATTTTCAAAACTTGTTCTTTCACATAATTCTATTTGAGAAAAAATGTTTTTTACATGTATTTCATAGAAAATCTTTTATCAGTGAGATATCGGCATGAGGTTTTATAGGAAACATTGTGGCATCACACGTAATATGGCGTCATTAACTAACGACATATCAAAATAATGCTAATTCTAGTTTGCAGTGTTACATGAAGAACAGTTGCCGCTAGGTTTAACTTGAAATATGGAGTCGAAAAGATCAGTAACCAAGCATTTTCATTTAATGCCAAGACCATAGCAACAGTTTTCATATCAGTATATTTTTTAACATACCGACTGTAATTTGAATTGCATAAATACCATAAATAAACAATTTAGAGCTTGCCAAATAAAACAAAATGCTTACCAGTTATTCAGGACTGTTTAAAACCTCTAGTTTGCCATCTCAGGTTAAAAAATAATGATATGTCTGAAACTGAAATAAGACAAAAAAATTACTCAGGCTGTGTTATTATTTGGTTTAGATACATAAGTATTATTGAGAGAGCAAAAATCAAATTCTTGAAAGTTTTACCGCAAAGAAAGAAAAATGCTTCTCCCTTGTGGCTAATCAACCTTCATTTAAATCTTTTATATTAGCAGCAACGAGTGCTAGCTAACTAGCTTAATAGTTGAAAAGGTGCAGCAATATTGTTTTCAAAAGTTTTATTGATCCTCCCCCTTTTTCACTGAGAAAAGACAATATCTTGTGATTTGCTAGTGTGCATTACAAATAATAATTCATGATTTCCTTAATACATGTACATGTTTGACTGTTTATTAACTGCATATGATATAGATCTACTGACCATGGGTCAAATTATTGGATAAAAGCACATGTGTCTTGTGATGATGTATTTCACTTTACTCGTATGAAGTGTATTATCTCCCTTGATTATCAGTTATTCCTGTAAACCGGAGTGATAATTACATAACAAAGACTGCATTGTGTCATGTTTACTTACAGCTAAAACTAATATGTTAGTTCATGCTTTTTTCAATTCATAAACAAATTCCTTTCGGATCTCTCGGGGGTGTAAACAAAGTTAGAATTGTGCCTAAAAAAAGTGTTCAGCCCCGTGCCAGTAATGCATTTTAAAAGCGAAAATTGCATTGAGTATTTGCTGGTATTTATCTATAATGGTTATCTAAAATCATCTGGGATATCTAGGTATAAATAAAAAAATACTAACCATCATTTTCACACTTTTTCCGGGTGTACAAGGTGAAATCGTCCATAGATCACTCTGAAAACTTCTGATTAATCTTTTTGTAAATTGGCTCAATATCTTTAATTGTTTTTACATAGGCGGTAATGGTAACGTTTTTCCCTGTAGCTCAGTCCATATCGTAAACTTGGATATGTATGATAGCTCGTTTCGAAGCTGTGACATTTTCACATGTGTGGTTAAATTTTCGGGGTACGAACTATGATTACTTTTTCCGTAAATTAGCAAACCCCGAACATCCTTTGTGATGCGGCTCCTTGTGGTAAAATATCCCCTTTTTAACACAATAAGTTCTTTGAAAATTTAATACTTTGAACACATTCAATAGCTCCATAGTTTTTACACATTTATTCTATGTTCCTCTACTTTCCTAATCACCACAAATAATTAAGTTCAGTCATTTGTTAAAAATAGAAACATGTCCAATATCACTACACAGAGATTTTTCCTTTACACGTGACTTTTGAGTTCCTCATTTCGAGGCGCATTAGGGATGTTGTCCCAGTTAATTATGATAATACACATTTTCCTAATGAAAGGCGTATCCCTTATTTCACTTAACTTCAAACTAATTTTAAATGGAATATAAATAGTTTTTGAGATATGGCGCTACATGTTAAAAAACCCCACATTCCTGTTTCACTTACATTTTCTGTAACTCAAAAAGATTTAATTTGATTTTCACTAAAAGTTCAACATATTTTCCTATAACTCATATAGAAAACGCATATTTAGAGAGCTTCAATCTCAATATGGTGTTAAAAAATTTCGAAATGCAAAGTAAATTAAAATATTTGTGTTCTATAAGAGTAGGAATTCAAGTTTTTGCTTATTATTTATTTGAATCTGAGACTCATATAAATAATAAGCCGTTGTCCGGTGAACGGACTTGTTTTCCAACGACCCACACAACTCCTTTTGAATGCTGAAGTTAAAGAATCAATTATAATGTAATGCGATTATGATTTTTTTTATTTGACCAAACCGTGTTATGCATTTTGAAATCTATGACGAAACCGGGTTGTATACATTGACGAAACCGGCCAGTTCCATTTTGATATGACCCATTTCTTTCGTCCCATACACAGAGATACAATTATTGAGATGCTCATAATAACTAAATTTGCAATCTCCGTGTTTATATCTATCTTCCCGTACCTTTCTTTCCGTACAATGTGAACAATTTAACGAGAAATTAAACAATTTCGAGGCAAGGTTCACTCAATTCGTCATTTTGACATGCATTTTGACTTATTTCTCCGTTAATATAGAACGGTTGTAGAATATATTGCATCTCACAATAGAAAATAGTTGTATATGTATATATATTCTTCGATATCATAAAAAAATAAAAAAAATAAGGAGAAACCTACCTTTCTTTTGTCTGTTGGTGTTCCGTCATTGTGCCGGATGTTAGATACCATCGAGTCGGAGCAAATTTTGCCGGTGTGGTTTAGACACAGTGAGGAAACAAACCACAAAAATATGGTTTACAGATTAGCCTACTCAACTGGAAACATTTTATGAAATAAGCTAAAATAATTCTTGTCGTAAACTTATATGACAAAAAGATCATGATTTAAACTCTCTGTATGACTGTATTTTGGTAGATACATCGCATGCATTGTGACTTGAAAATGGTTCATGAAAAAAGCTATGTCGGTTTGTCAGTCATAACAAATGAGTGTACGTGAATTTACTTCATAAACAACAACAAAGTCATTTTGATTATGTTAACATGTTAAAAACGACGTCTGGATTTTTTTCTTTAACAATTATCTAGGATTAAGGTGTGTTGCTTTATGTAAACCTTTACTAATACAGCCAAATACGTTTGTTATTTGACATACATAAATAGATAAATAATCAAAATTGAAATTCATAAAAATTTTCAAACGTTTGTGAACTTTACCCTTAATTTTTGTTTTAAATAAAAGGGATGATTTCCGATTCATACGACAGTCACATTCTTATGGTATAAAGTTTATAATTAAGTTGTGTGTTCGACAGGGAGATAAAATAAAAATCAAAGTTCTATAGCACCGCACTATTGGATAAAAACTGAAATTTCAACGTTTGCATTTTCATCTTTTTTACTAACATCCTACCTATTTGCTAACAACGTAATCATTATGTTCAGATGCTTTTCTACTTCTGTACTGACTATTTATTAAATTACTATGCAACCAATTGTGTTTTACGGAAGATTATTGATAATTATATTTGCTGTCGCGACAATGCATCTGTTTCGATTCAAGCGCCACCGATGATGATTAAATGAACGACTAATAACACATGTCGAAGAGGAAAATAACATGAAAAAACGACGAATAGATGAAGAAGCCTTCTTAACACTACTTTAAACACTAAAGACTGTGCAATCTAACCCCATCAATAATATGAATAATCTAGTGTGATATCAGAGGATCCTGCTATCTATAGGGCACCAATTGTTCCTTCTTCTCGGTACAAATATATGAAAGTTTTATTGGTTCACTCCCTAAAAAAAAGACGGGGTCGCTGTTCAGGCCATTTTACACAATTAAGTCTTATATAGACAAAATGAGCGGCTGGCGTATAAGATTATAAGCCTGGTACTTTATATATGTAATACCACCACTGGGTCGATGCAACTGCTGGTTAACGGTTCGTCCCCTATGATAGTTATCACCAGCCCAGTAGTCAGTTCTTCGGTGTTGACATGAATATCAATTATTTGGTCATTTTTATAAAGTTACTGTTTGCAAAAGTATCAACTATTCGAAATACTAAAGATTTTCTTATCCAAGGCATGTATTACCTGTATTAGCTGTATTTGGCACAACTTTTTGGAATTTAGGGTCCTCAATGTTCTTCAACTTTATACTTATTTGGCTCTCTATCTATTTATCTATTATGTAGAAGAAACGCGTGTCTGGAGTCTGGAGTATAATTATAAGTCAAGATTTTCAAGATTTTTTTCAAGATTTTATTGTAAAGCAACGCTCAGACACATAAATGTGTAACATGAGGTACATATATACAATGGTAAACATGATTTATAATACAAAGGTAACATTAAAAAAAACAAAATAAAAAACAATATAATTAAAAAAAAAAAAAAAAGGCAACAATAAAAAAAAAAAAAAATAAGACAAATTAATATACATATCACAATAGGTTATTCAGCTTTTTGATAAAAAATGCCACCTGTCTATATAAATTGACATTACAGTAAGATAACATTACAGATAATTTCTGTTTACTTGGATGCTTCGTATAATAACTAGGGATATGTTGTTCTCTAAAAGTAACCAGTTGAGGAGACTTGCATATAAAAAGATAGTGAAATTCGTCTCCTACACTTTCTTTACATATGTGACATTTTCTGTCCTCCGCCGGAATATTGTGCCAACGCCCAGTTTCAATGGGAATTTTTATATTAGACGTTCTTAATTTTGTCATCCAGATTCTTGCATTTTCCGGTATTTTTATTAAATAATTTTCAAATCCAAAACAGTTTTTATAACTAGAATAAAATACACCTCGGGAAGATAATTGGACATCTTGATGCCATTTTTGTATATATTGGTCTTGTAAAACCTGTTTTAACAGATGTTTGTAGTCAGCACTATCTTGATTGACAAACACATATCCTAGTCCTGTATCATTAAATATTGATTCTATAAAGTTCAGCCATTTGAATGATTGATCGCTATTTTGCATTAAACTTAATAATAATCTATACATATTACTACTTAATTTGTCACCATGCATTATCCTTCTCCAAAATGATGTCATTCTTATTTTGACTTTTATTTCTAATGGAAATCTGCCTAATTCTCCATACACCATATAGTTAGGCGTTGAAGATCTTACTCTTAGAATACGTTGACAAAAATTTAAGTGAATTTGTTCTAAAATTTTCAGGTTTTCGTATCTCCAAATCTCACACTCATATAAAAGAATAGGCTCTACCATGGCATCAAACATTTTAAGCTGTAAATCCAATGGGATGGCTTGATTTCTAATACTTTTGTACAAGCTGTATAAAGCTTTTTGTGCTTGATTAACCAATTTTTTCTTCGCCTCATTGAAAGTACCATTACATTTAAATATGAGCCCAAGATATGAGTAGGTATCGACTAATTCTATATTTTTGCCTTGTAATTTAAATTCAAATTTTCTTCGCACTTTGCCTTTACTAAATACCATACTTTTTGTTTTTGTAACATTAACTTCAAGTTTCCATAATTCACAGTAGTTCTGAAAAATATTTAGTGCATTTTGCATACTTTCTGCTGAATCCGCCAGAATGACGGTATCATCAGCGTACAGTATGGCAAACAGTTTCATAATTGAATTTAACTCATTTTGACATTTTTCTTTAACTATCTCAAGGGGACATCCACCTAGATCAATAAAGAATTTTTCTAAGTCACTTAAAACAATAGAAAAGAGAAAGGGAGATAGATTTTCCCCCTGTCCTACACCAGTTAGACAGGGAAAATATTCTGACTGTTGGTTGTTGTATTTTACCCATGATTTAATATTGTTATACATATTAAAAATAACAGTAAATATTTTCCCTTTTATACCACTGTTCTGTAGTTTTTTCCACAGACCACTTCTCCATACAGTGTCGAATGCCTTTCGAAAATCAACAAACGTACAAAATAGTTTTTTTCCAAAAGATTGATAGAGTGATATTAAGGCATGCAATACGAATAAATTATCGGTTATAGAGTGACCTTTTCGAAATCCAGCTTGGTTGTATGAAATTAAGGAAATTTCATTTGCAAAAAAGGTTAACCTAGAATTAATTATTGATGTAAAGACTTTTCCTAAACAGCTTATCAATGTTATTGCTCTGAAGTTATCAGGATCCATGGTATCTCCTTTGTTTTTAAAAACTGGTCGTATTATACCAATAGTCCAGTGCTCTGGGATTATTCCGGTTTCTAAAGCAATGTTAAATATTTTACAGTAAATATGTACCAATGCTGGAGTTGAATGTTTTATATACTCATTTAAAATATTATCTAATCCTGGTGATTTGTTATTCTTTAAATTTTTTATTGCATCAGTTATTTCAGCTTCCGTAATCTCATCGTTCAAAATTGAATCATACAAAGCATCATCACAAATAGAGTTAAAATCAATATCAATAGCATCATCAGCTGCATCGGGTTCATATTGATTCAATTTTTTAAAATATTCGTAAAATGTGTCAATAGGAATTGGAGGGTTCTGTTTAGTTTGACTGGAATATTTTTTAAGAGTCCTCCAAAAGGCTTTTTTGTCAGATTTCGAGTGGGATCTAAGCTCAGCGGCACATTTTTCTTGATACTTACCAAAATTTTGATTTAGTGTTTTCTTATAATCTTTAGCAGAAGTGCTTAAAAGTTGTTTGATCTCTGCAGATTTTTTATGCTTATATGTATTTTTAACCCGATGAAATGCATTTCTTTTTTCTCTGCACTCGTTATTAAACCAAGGTTTTGTATTTAATTTAGGTGACCTTTTAGACCTATTATTTTTGTTATCACTAAAAGCGTCAGTGGCGCTATTTACTAAGAATTTACAAAGGTTATCAATAAAACTATTTATCTGATCGACATTAAGCTGTGTGTTTTCATTCATTTTATTCAACATGATGTTAAGTTCATTCAATGAGTTATTGAGATCATCATTTATTTCTTGAATAAATTCATTTGTTTTATCTGACCTCCAACGAACATGTTGGTCTACCTTTTGATTAAAAGTTAAGTTTTTCTGATGATTATCGTTATCTATTTTCATTGTAAAATGGACTCTATTATGAACATCAGAAAACATTGGGTTAAAATCAATTATTTCAAAATCTGTAGTTATATTAAAACTATTAGGTGAAAGTAACAGATAGTCTACCATGCTAGCATCTTTACATGTTGTATGGCCAATACCAATGTCTGAAAAAAGACGACCATTTGCTATAAATAGATTACATCTTTTACAAAAATCCAATAATTTTGTTCCATATTTGTTTACACGACCTGTATCTTTATTAAATCTTTGTAAAATATTATTTTCTTTTAGTATAGAATAACTCGAAGTATTATCATTAATGATATCTTCTTCAATTTGTAGTATTTCTTGTAAATTTATATCATCATCAACATAATCCTTCAAAGAAGAAGTTCTAGCATTGAAATCCCCTACAATCACAATATTTTTGATACCTTGAGAAAATATTAACAATTCTTCTTCAATTTCAATGAATGATTCATCAGATGAATATTTTGAGAACTCAGGTGGAACATAAGTACAACCGAATAGAGTATGTTGATCAAGGGAGGATATTTGGTTTGAAATTTCAATCCATTGAACAAATTCAGAATCCGACTTTAAAAACCGTAAATATTGTTTGAGATTTTTTTTGAAAATAATAAGGATACCTCCTGATTTGTTTTTAAATTTCCTTCTGTTTTTTGTAAAGTAATCATACTCTCTGGGTAATTCCAGCACATCAAGGTTATCCAATTTAGTTTCTGAAAACACTAAGATATCATACTTTGTAATAAGCTGGTGAAAATCAGGGTTCAGTAATTTTGATTTTATACCACACACATTAAGATGAGTTATTTTAAGTTTATCAATTCGCTCAGTATTGTTATCTAAAGCGTTGCCAATGTCCTATCTTGATTTTTCGGCAGTATCCGATTCAGTACGGGTTCTTTTTGATCGTGGTGGTATGGGTGGACTGTTTGCTGCTTCTCTATGTTGTGGCGTACTAGGAGTTCGTTGATTGATAATTTCTCTGTCATTATTTGCTGGATTGATATTGACGTTTTCGGGATTGAACAACTGACCATTTATATATAGTTTGTCGCGAACAAGCCTCGCTTGTTTCCCTAAACTTTTTTCCTTTTTAAATATCGGATACAGTTTTCGGCGCCTTATCTCTATCTCCGGAGGGAATTGCTCGTTGATACCGAAGTTTGTATTTTTAAGACGATAGGCTTGTTTCAGCACATGTTCCAATTCCTTTCTATAAACGAATTTTGCAACAATTGGGCGTGCTCCGTTTCTACCAAATTTACCGAATCTGTGAACATTTCCTAATGTAACCATGTATTCGATTCCTAATTGTCTATTAATGAAATTTTGTAACTTTGCCTCACAGTCCTCAGATGGATGATACGTTAGACCGTTGAATACCAAATTGTTTTTCATGCTACGGCATTTCAAGTCTAGGACGGTTTCCTGCAGTTCCTTGATGATTGATTTTTCCTGCATTGTGGTTTCCTCAATCTTTTCAATATCATTTCTATTTAGTTCACATTTTTCCAGTGCTTTTTCAACGACTTGACCCATGCCTTCAAAGCTGTTTTCCATTTCTTTGTTATGTTGCTGTAAATCGGCAATATTATTTTCTACTTGATCCATACGTTGGACAACCGATGATAACTGTTGTTTAACATCTTCAATTTTTTCGACCTCTGTTTCGATTTTTGCTATTCTGCTGTTCATTGATAGCAAAGTATTTAAAATCTTATTCAGAACCTCCAAAGTTTTTGGTTCTATGTTTGCCTCCAACGTGTTTTTACTAGTTTCTTCTAATAAGAGTTTTGTATCATTTGGATCCATTTTCAATCGTTTTTGGTTGTTACGACGCCATCTTGTAGTTAGTCAAGTACCTCTGATAGCTATCGAACATATCCGACATAAAAAGTGACATTTAAATAGACTTTTTTCATATTACCGACTTCTGACTCCGAAGATTATTTTATTTCGACTGGTAACCTTCATTGGGTTGAACATCCTGGTATCAAATAAGGTAAGAGCAACGTAAAAGAGAAAAATCCAGTTTTCAATTAGCACATCTTGTGTGGAAAATTAATTGCTTGATATTTTCTATACATGACGAAATTATAAACTTTCCCCTTAAATTACACCGATTATACGTTAAATTTTACTTATTTTGGTTACTCTTACTTGACGGAGGTAATTTGTCGAAAAGTTCTAATGTCCTGAATAAAAATGTTGGTTATATGAATTCATTCTATTGAGAACGGAACAATTAAAGGATTACATCATGCGAAAAACAAAATACATATGCATCATTAAAAACGCATATTCACACAGAAAGTATCGTTTTCCGAAACTAATACTTTAATTTATCAGAACAGTTTTATAAAATATGTATGACTAAGGAGGAAATTTTTTCAAAGCATATACTAGTATAAACCTTTTGGCAAATACAATTCTATATGATTTCATAAAAAGTGGAAGTTGACACTTCTAAAACAATATCGTCAAGTGCTCTACGTATATCATTCAATCGGAAACAAATAAAATTCCATTTCATACAATGTACTCCTCACTTGAACCTTTTCATTAGACTCGACAATGCTTTCATACATTTGCCGGTTTTTGTTCGTTGTTATTATGAAAAACCTTGTTTTCAATCACGGTAAGTGTAACATATATTTTTTTATATATCAGGTCGTCAAATTAGATATTAAGTGGATTTAGCTGAAGTATAAATAACTTGAGGGAAATCAATATATATTTAGTTTATTTACACTGCGAAGAAAATACTTTTTTCTCATACTTTTGTTTACACAACTACTTACTTTAAATTTTACATTCAATGCAACTTTGTATTTTCTTCATTTATTTAATATGTTAAAAATTACGTTATTCATCAAGAATAGTTTGCAGCATGGTGCATGACTGATTAATTCTAACTTTAGTTAGGTTGTTTTCTAATCGGCATTCGACTAATATATCAACAATTATTGATTTAGATATAAGGATTCAGTAGGAAACCCGAGAGATATGCAGGGAATTAATGAAAATTACATTAAAATGATAGTTTATGTTTTTGTCATCAATGAGTATATATTATATTGCGTTTAATGTGTTTGAGCTTTTGATTTTGCCATCTGATTAGGGAACTTTCCTGGGAGTTCGGTACTTTTATTTAATTTTACTTTTTTTTTAACTTAAGTGGATTTCGTTTAACTACTGCTGACATTAATTGTGTTTATTTGTCTTTGTTTGAAAGTCTTTCTTTAGAAGAAAGTCATGTGTTTTTCGATTAACTGTTTTTTTTTTTAAATATATATGTTAATGTTATGTTGTACTGTTATACCACTGTCCCAGGTTAGGGGGAGGGTTGCGATCCCGCTAACATGTTTAACCCCGCCACATTATTTATGTATGTGCCTGTCCCAAGTCAGGAGCCTGTAATTGAGTGGTTGTCGTTTGTTTATGTGTTACATATTTGTGTTTCGTAAAATGATTCATTTGTTACTATAACAAATGTTTTCAAAGACTTTCTTTTTAGTTCTTTGTCTTATCCAAGTCTTCCGAAATGTACTGCTATTTATCGATTGTTTTGCCTATTCTAATATGCCTACAGCTTTTCCGTATTTAGTTACATTAACCATGAAACTTTGATTTTGATTTTCGGCAACATAACAGACATAAAAAAAAATACAAGCATAGAGGAAAGATAAGATTAACCGATTCTGAATAAGCAAATTTAAAACATCAAATAATTTCACAAACGGACTGTAAATAATACATTGAAACGCATAGTCCTTTGACAAGCTCATACACATCGCTCTAAAATCTCGATAGACCCGACTCATTAGTATGTTTTGTTTGTTTTTTAACATTCATTAACAGTTAAATTGATAACGAAGTCACAAACTTAGTACGCTACGAGTTTTCGATCAGCATGTCGATTTAAAATTATGAATTCGTACTTCATATTGTGAATGTAAAATACGAACGTGCATATTTGACGTAGTTTAGTATATATGCATGCATTGGTTCATTTATTTTTTAAACATGATATTCAACAGAAATTGGTTTCATACGACTTGAAGGACATAAAACGCATATGGTTTTAATGGTAATGTGGTTGGTATATGTGAATGTGAATCTTTAATGAAAATGAAACAATGTATTTATCATTTATTTTTTATCTGATAATAACGTAAATAAAAGACTTAATGTTACAAATATATGAAAGTCATATTTATCATTTCATTTGTTTCGTATTGTATAATTAACATACTTTTTAATAAATTGATCCTTTATAGCCGCTCAAAATCTAACAACCAAAAAATTAATAAGGTTCCCGAATGCTATCTCAGAATATTTACCTCGAACTCAAACCATCAAAATTCCAGCTAGTGTATACATCAGAGCAGTTTCGTTTCGAAAGGAAATCGATGTATCTCCATAGATTTCATTTACAGGTATTATATTAAGCGTTAATAAAGTTACTCTGATTAAACTAGATTAATGCAACGGTAAAAACAATGTAAAACAATAATTTCATCAGCTAACAAATCACGTTGTAGTGCTTTATCCTAGAATATAACGAGTATATAAACATTATGGTAAGCATTGGTTCATGATATGGTATTGATAATTAAGATATATACACACCACAAACAAATATATACAATATGTCTTCTCCTTGAATTGTTAACCTCAAATATAAAAAAGTATTATTAAGTATACTCACTGCATATGACAAACACTAACAAAAATATCCCTCATCTGTAATTAACTATTTTTTGTTTTTTGTGATTTTTATTATATTTTCATATTGTGATTACTATGGTTGTGGAAATTGGAGTATTGATAAATTCTCCACACAGACAAAGGTCAAAGACACTTTTAGTCGAATATTTCAATACGATGCACCTCGCGCAGAAAACAAGTATGACTGTGCTTTTAAGTGTTCATCATATGCAGGTGCTAAATATGTAGTGTTTTGTGAGTATATTGAAACATCAATTAAATTCTTTTCTTCTCTCATATATGATCTCATTTATATAGCGCTGTTTCTTATTATATGCTTAATATATTAATAAAAGCGTTGGCAGCTTATGGCGGCATATCTTGGTGTGTTTTTTTGCGATTTATAAAAATACTTAATATAATTTTGATTTTTGAAGAATTGTCAAAGATATAAAAATAAGAAGGTATACGGTCATGAAACAACTTTCTTCGGTGGGGATATCACATAGATGTTGACAACTTTATATCACCGTACAGCTTTCAACAATGAGCAAAGTTTTATGATTATATTGAAATTCATTCAATACAGCTGATATCTAATTGCCTAAATCAAAATTGCACTAGATTGGAGACTGACTATTGGCATACTGCCATTATTTACTTGTCCTTATTTATATTACATATACAAGAGGATGCCCGCGAAATCGGTTGTTTCAAAGACAAATTTAGGAAGTACAACACAGTACATGAATACGTCATATCACATGTATTTCCAATTTTAAATGGTTTCAGGGGGTTACAGCTCAATGAAATCGGTTACTTTCTTTAGTAGTATATAAATTAGAAAATTTTACAAAATTAATTGAAAAACATCGATCACAACTCTAGCTGCCATTAACACATGTAGTTGTGCGAAGCTCATGAAGATAAAGTTATGCATGTTTTCGTCTTTCATACGGAAGAATATCTCTTTAAACAACTGAGAAAAATCATGTTTAAGAGTGTGCGAGCAGCACTAATATTTTCATTCAATACAAATGGCCTACATTCTGAATACACAATCTTCTGTATGACCACTGACATTGCAATAGTAAAAAAACAATCCAGGACCTTGATTCTAAAGTCATGGAAAGGTGTTATATTGTTTTTAAAGATAACCGGAATAATATATCTTTTCTCTAATTTTAAAACGAAAATGTAGTTTTCAAAAATTTCATAAAATTCAAGCATATCGATTTCAGGATTCGCTTCCACGCCAGTATAGTAATAAATAAAAAAAGGATAAATTCAGATTTGCTTTAAATACTTGCATCAAGTGTGGTATCCGGTGTGTAGTTTAGAAGATGTCACGACATTGTCGATGTTGCAATCAATGTACTAACTGTTGGCACTCCTAACGGCCAGTTTTAATTCAAACGATGTTGTTTATTATTTGGTCATTTTCGTCTTAAATATTTACCCTCAAAGACATTTAGTTCTAGACTAAAGTATTATGCTATGCTGTGGATTAACTTTCAATCACATTTGTAATTATTCAATGCTTCTTTGATTTTTTTATTTAGAAAACGTTTTGTCAGTGTATTGTTAATCTTGCTGAAGAACTGGACACAATTTACAACTTTTGTCTGAATACATGTTCATCCTTTTATTACCTTTACTGTCAAGGTGATACTGGAGTGTTAGTCTTTGCAATTGAAAGAAACCATACAGGCAAGACACACGTTTTCTTAAAGTAAACGAAGCCTAAGATGTGCTTCATGAGCTTGTTTACAATACTGAAGTCTGATTGTTGATTACTAATAAAAATTATAAAGTTTATAAAATATTGTTTTTTAAACATAAGCTTCCACTTTTAATTCACTATTTTATTTGAATTTCATATCTAAAAGGAGAAAGATGCAGTTAATAGAAATCAATATTTAAAATAAGTAGCAATAAATATACAAGAAGACAACTTAAAAAAAAAAAGATAATCATCTCATTTTTTTTTATTGATAGTCTTGGTGATGGAGAATATTTTATAATGTCATCTTCATGTTGAATTAGTTTTATTTTAAAATTCAATCTGTTTTGAAAACATCATAGCTTCTTACATTATCATATAAGTCAACATACGGTCTTATAATATTCTATTATTGCTATACCTTTTATTTTCAAAGCTCAAACGGAAGAAATAGGTATATTGTCAAATCATAAAGTGTATAATATGTCAAGTTCGACTTGTCTTGTCATAGCGAAGGGTGTATATACCACACAGCAGATGGCATATTGCAGACGAAAACTGATGGATTTTTATTGTGATGGCATTATTAATAGCATCATATTCCGATTAAGTAAGTGTTGAGTTTAGTATCAGCATGTATTATTTCCTATTCTTATGTAATTCCTATAATGCAATATCCGAAAAAAATACTATTGAATTTGTCAGTTAACTCGCATATGACTATTTCTTCCATCTTGTATCATACCCTGCAAGTTTCGATATGCACTGTCGCTCATCTAAATCACGACCATAACATATTTGAGGACTATACAGCCTATTCGATTGTTTAGTAAAAATAAAGCTAATTTATTTACAGCCACTGGGTCGATGCCACTCCTGGTGGAGTTTAATTCCCCGAGGGTATCACCACTTCTGCGCTGACATGAATTATCATTGATAAAGTCATATTTATAAATTAACTGTTTATAAAACTTTTGAATTTTTGAAATACTAAGGCTTTTCTACGGTAGAGTACAAAATAAGACGTAAAACTGAACTTTATTCATGCCATTAACGAGCACAGCAATTATCGATAATATTTAATATCTTTACAAGTTTAAAAGTAAATACGCAATTATCACCTGCAACTTGATAATATCTGAAGAAATTTCGTATCATAATTCCGAATTCATTCCGTAATTTACAATCAAATTGATACATCCGGTCTTCCGGTTTTCATTCAGAATCGAAAGATGAATGTTGCATAGTATATATGTTACTATGAAATAATCTATCTAAAGTCATAAAAAAAATTAAGTTGTAACTGTTTGTCCTCCAAATATTTTCTTCAGCGTTTTACAAAACGAGTACGAAACTTGGTGTATTTGATGCTGCAAATCGACGATCCCGATTCTGACTTTGACAGTGAGAAAAAATAATATCCAACCGATTTTTAAGCACTGTTCAACAAATAGCAAGAAAACGAAGTGGGAAAACCAAGGACAGCACATCATTCTTGACTAAAGGGGAGCAATGCAGGCTTGTCATTAGAATTGTTACAAATGTCAATAAATGAAAATATTTGATATTCTATGTTGAAATAAATAAAATAAGCAATATATATCAGCCTGCGCACCATTCCTTACATGAAAATGAAGGAATAAAATGTTTTCGATCACCCCACGCCGCAGATTTTGTTATGGTGAAGGTTCCTCCATCGTTCAATTTTCATCAATGGAGATCCGTGCTACCTCAGGGATAGATTACTTTAGCTTTATTCTGCAAAACCTTTAGGAATTTTGATCCTCAATGCTCTTCAACTTTGTACTTTATTTGGCCTTTTAATTTTTTTGGATATGAGCGTCACTGATGAGTCTGTTGTAAACTAAACGCGCGTCTGGCGTAAATATAAAATGTAGTCCTGGTATTTATGATGAGTTTATTTAATGCCATATTTAAGTCAGTTCAGATGAAATGTTAAACTGGTACCTTTTTTATATAAATATGTGTAAATGTCATAACGTAGAAACGTCGAGTAAATCTAAATTTGAAACAAGAAAATAACCATTTCAGAATCGTTATCCTTTTAAATAGTATAATTTCAGATATTAAATACTTACAATGGATTTGTAATGGGTTTCAAGATCCTCTATCTAAACCCTACTTCAGAGTTATATCACGAATAGACAACGGTGAGTATTTTGTTAATTTATTTTGTGATATTGATTTTTGATATTGATATACCAACTGTCCATACATGTACTTTAAACTTACTTGACCATGTTATTGTACATCCCAACAACAAAAAGACTCCAAGTGAAGATCTGAGAGTACTTGCAGTTACTGGCAGCTAGTTCAAAGCCCATAGCAACTCTTTAAAAAAAATCATGCATCTAGGGCTAAATTATCAATCAGTACATATTCAACATCCATTTGATTTAGTGTAAGACGTAATAAAAAGTGAGACAGCGAAAAGAATATTGTACAATGCCAGGATACTGGTATCGACAGATAGTAGACTTATGAATGTGCATATGCATAAATAACAATAATATTCAGTTTGCTTTTAATTTACTGATAACAATATCAATATTAATCCAATAAAAACACTATTCAAAGATCTCATTACAGTGGTGAATTGGTAACCTTTTAGTAATAAGTTTCGTTAAACGATAGATAAATTTTAACAACATCTACGCATAATAGAGGATGTGCTATCCCGTTTGAAATAAGTTTTCTTATAAAATAATATAGACTTTTTTAACTAAATACTACAAATTTGGGTTCAAAAGGTTCCGTTATTAGTTAATTGCCCGAAACCTATACATTTTGTTTTCATCAAATCTGTGTAGTTGGAGCGACTTTCGTCGTCTTAAGGTTTTATATTTTTCAAACCAAAGCCATGAAGAAAGAAATATCTCCGTTTGACAAATTCTAATAATAAATTATTTTACAAGTCATGATAAATTGTATATCAATTTCATCTAAGTTTTCTATATAAACAGGTCGTGTATACCTTATCAATACCTTCTTTAAATTATTGAAGTTATGTGTTATTTAAACCATAAGAATCAACTAACCGTACTGTTTTTAAAAATAAGATAAAAGTGTCCTTTTAGGTCGTCCGCTTATGTCCACGTCGTATATTGCAGCAGAATTCGGACAATCTGATCGGTGCAATATTTATGTATTATGATATAATTTGAAGTGTAACCGTGACGACAAATACATTTGGTTTACCCCTTATGTTAAGCCATGGATGAAATTTTCATATGGGAGTCATGACAAGCGTGTTCTTCTTACTAGAGGAGTGCGATTATTCGTTTACTTGGTTGATTTAATTCAAACGAAATTAGTTGATTTTATTCTGAAATTTGACAAGTCTTTCATTATTCTAAAACTCTTGAAAAACGTTGGCTATTAAAAAATAAGATCAAGACCTTTAACAAAATTCATGAGTTAAGGTGATATATCTTCCTTTTTCTATTTCTCCCTTTTTAAATAAGAATAAATTGAATTTGACTTTTTCTCAATTTGATATTCGACAAGAACATGCCAGTGAAATGAGCTTACTAGCAATATGCATTTTTTCAAATGAAAATGTACAGACTGATTCCATTTATTGACGAGTTTTCAATTGATACAGCTAAATTATGAAATCATGATGCATCACCAATGCATACGTTATCAGTGATACGTTTTATAAAGCAATTGAAGTATGATCAGCTGAAAAGTTTTTTCAGTAAAAATTTCTCCGTTTTTTTGTTTGTAGACGATGCATACACTACGTTCGCTAATTCAGAAATCATTAATAACACTACTACAACAACGGATGTACAGAATGAAGTATCAGACGACAGTAACATAGGTTAGTGTGTTTTATATCATATTCTTCTTTGATTTTAAACGAATTCAGGTTAAAATAGATTTTATGTATTTCTGATCAATTTTGTTTCACTCTAAAGTGACAAGATATTTGAAATCAAAAAAATTTACAAAGTATCATCTTAAGGTAGTCTGAGTGTAAACACTGAAAACGCATGACATTTTACAAAATTTAAGATTTTCAGTATTTACACCAATGATGAACCATATCGGTAGCTTTAAGTTATACCAAGTATATGCACATGACTGAAATCGACAAGCTACAAGTTTAGTATTATTCAAAAACATGCGTCGATTGGCTAATACGAGGTATCTTCATTCACTACCACCATGTCGTCGAGGTCGTACTTTTGGATACCACAATTATCGTAAATTTACCAATTGATTACTTTTTCTCAAATGTGACATTTTGACCGAGTATGGATTCTCACGGCGGCCGATGCATGCATAACTTACCATTTCGAGGCATCATGTATGAAATGAGATGTGTTTTGTACCACCTTATACAACATGTACAATGATCATAGTTATAGCCAATCATAAACGGTAGTACAAAAGAACTCCAATTCCAAACTTTTAATTCTTTTTACGATATCATGTAATGATTTGTAACTGGTTTATAACTGCACAGATGTCTTTGCATTTTTTTGTTGTTTTTAACGGCCGGAGGATGTTCTATGTATGAAATGAGATTTGTTGTTAGAATAGCAGTGGTTATAAATAATACATTTTCAATCTATTTGAATCCTGTCTAATTTGTTTATCTTAATATAATTAAAACGGTGTCGATCAAAACTAGTATCTGCATTATACAAATGAAATCAACATTTGGATTATAACACAGATGTCTTTGCAAAATATATTGAAATTTCATTTGTCTTAATACTTGCCTATTGAATTTCTATTTCAGATTTATGTATTAGAATAATTGTTGGTTCAGCTGTTTTCCTGGGAACTATTATTGTTTTTCTCTTATTTATGTAAGTTCAAATCGTTGTTTAAATATTGCGCGCTGATCGCCATTTTAGAAAAAAAACACCTGTTTATATAAGTAGTAAGCAGAATATTGTCACTACAAACTCTTTCCCTCTCTCTCATAACATACGGAAATAATTTGTTTCCGATCATAGACTTATAGTAAGGAGAGTTCATCTTATATGGAATAACCCTTTTGTCCAACCATTTCTTTTATCTACAATAAAATGTTATTCAATAAAACTATTTTAATGTTAGCTTCTCTTTTGTCCAATTGTATGTCATTGATTTGATTCCTATATTGCGAAAGAAATGTACGGTTAACTAGAAGAACGAAAAGAGTGTCTACATGATTTTCATAATATGCAAACAATGGTCCATTCAAAAAAGACCTTTACAAAGCTATATATTATTTAAAAAAGTAATAAATATGCTAAATGCCGATGACTGATCGGCATGATATCCGTATTATTCAACTAATTTTATTTCTAATTGACAATTAATTAGTAGAATGTTGACAGTAACGTACTATTTGAATGATTCGCATAATTCTACCTTCTGACATTTAAAGCAGTAGCATAAATATACTGTCAATTGAAAACAAAACCTGATACAGAAATGATATACCTTACCGAAACAACGACCGGTATCAGAAGTGGAAAAGGAAATACATACCCTTTTTGTGGCGCTGAGTTCGATTTTCTGTTTACTGTGTGTTGTGGATTTTTTACCTCATTTGTTTTTGTGCTTGGTGTGTCTTAATGTTTTCTGTGGTGTAAACTTCTTTTGTGTTAAGCATGCAGCAACAATGCAGATAAAATACTATTACCAGAGAAATTAAAATAACGCATAAATGTCAGCAATACTACTAAATGATTTCTATAATTGGCTTCATAAAACAGCACACATAATTAATTTTTATCAATTTTCAGTGTATATATTCAAAGACGAAAATTAAGAATGGCTTCCTACACTGGTCTGACATTAAGGCGAGATTAACACATTTATTACGAAACGACGCATCAATCTTCTGTTACTGGTCATTATCATGAGATATTGCCATTGTCAGAAATGTCTTCTTCAGGTTATCGACCAACTGACCAACAACATATAGATCATATACAGCAAGTGGATACCTCAGGATATCTTATTCCATCCAGCACAATTCGAGCAAGTGACGAGTAGTATGAAACAATCTTACACTTCGACATTTTTTCCAACAATTAGTGTGTATTTAAATGTCTTTTATATGACCAACTACCTGATGGAAATACTTAGGATTATCTTTAGAAAAAAATGAATACGTTCTGTTGATGAGCATTTTAATTTTCTTGTGTCGATCAATACATTTGAATTTTTTCAATTCCGTCAACAATTATATGAAATAATAGCACTGAATAGAAACAAAAACACTTTTGAACCAAAAACAAATTGAAATTGGAAAATTTATGTAGCTGTCACTTTTTATTATTTGAAATATTTCACACAAGGTGTTTGCACAGACTGTAATACCAAGTAAAAGTTACTAATGAAAAGAGAGACTGGCCAATGTAATTTGTTAGACACATTATTCTGGTGTTTTACATACTAGAGATATGATCACATTTGAGATGGATGACTTAAAAAAGGCTAAGGGGATGTGAGGAATATGCCCTTTAAGCGGCAATTCAATGATACAACTTTCGAAATATTTTTGATAATATATAAGTGTTTATATAATGTAAAACAGAAAAAAATAATTTCCTTAAAAATAATCATTAAGGTTTATGACACCTTTTGTATCCATGTGAATTACGAAATTTTCAAACTGCAATGGTAACAAAACAGCCAATATATTGAATACTATTGATGGAGCATTTGGTACATGTACAAAGGGGACACTTCGTGCAAAGGATTATTTTTGCACAGACCTTAATACAGACATTTTTGTTATAAAATGTCAAATATAGGTTACTCACTTGTTTTTTTATGATGTGATACCGTTTATTATTTACAATAATTCCTAAACAACCTTTTAATTTCAAAACAAACTCGTGCGGAGTCACTAAATTCGAGTGCACCCTAAAATGTGTACTTGGATTGGTCCAGATTATATATTTGTTTAAACCAATATCTAAATTCATAAACATGTTCTTAGGAAATCATTGCTCGCACTGCAAGCAATAACTCTCTATATTTTAAGCACAGAAATGCCAAATATGAGGGTACAAGGGGAAAAGCTTTGGATTTTCTGTAAAATTACATAATATTATGTTTTGCATTGACTCAACACAAGGGTACAAAATGCTCTACCCTTTGTTGTCTACAATTTAAATTTCTTTTGGTTATTTTTCAAACGGTTTGTAGTCATATATATATATATAAAAGAAGATGTGATATAAGTGCCAATAAGACAACTCTCTATCCAAGTCACAATCCGAACAGGAAGCTGTAAGGGCCCGAAAAATTACTTGTGTAAAACCGTTCAAACAGGAAAACCAACGTTCTTATAAATATAAAAACAAGAAACAAGAAGCACTTATGACCCACATCAACAAACGTCGTTCACTGACCACCAGGTTCATGACAAAGAACAAATGCAGCGAGTTTAAACGTTTTTGAATAGGAAGTTCCCTTCACCAGACCTTAAAGGGGCACTAGCTACGAGATATATGAAAAACATAATATCATATTTGTTTTGGCTCAATCAGTATTGAAATACAAATAGTGAAATAATCATTCCTTTTTAGTAGCCAATAATGTTCAATTTTGTAAAAATAAGCAAAAAACATTGATTATGAACTATTCACTTGCAAGTGAACTATTCGACCTCATTGAATCCGTATTCATGTGAACTTTAATTTAACCCCTTAACTTGAGATGGATAACGAGTGAATTGTATGTGTAAAGTTATTTAAAAGAAGAAAATGTCAACATTGAAAGTGAAACAAAGGTAAATCATTTGATTGACTGATTCGATCCACAAATAAACATTTTAATACAGGTTAAAACGATGATAAACATTTATTTTCTATCTGTAATATGAAATTAAATAGACCTAGAATAATTCAACAGCACGTGTTGCTTAATCTATTCATATCTCTATTTATGTTTACATCGCTTATATGGTCATCGGATGACTATAGAGGTCAATTCGATAAATGATTAGATGGCGTCTAGACTCAAATACACACGAAACGAAGCTACGTATTTTCATGCCTGTGCCTTGTTTATTGTTTTATTTAGACTTTTGATAGTTTGGATAAATGTTTTACATTGTTATAAATCAAATATGAGAATTTGATTAGAATCGGTGAACATGAATTTGACAGCTAGTGCCACTTTAAACAATAGTAGTACAAAACATAGAAAGACATACTTAAAAATAGCAATTGGAATGACTTAACTCAATTAAAAGACGTATTAACAAAAACAAGTGAACAAACATTAAGGAATACATTTGATATATGGCACAATGTTGATACAAAATAAATAAAACAAGGGGGTCAGACATGTTAGATATAAAACAATCTAAGAAAGACAACTATACTCTTGGACAAAATGCCGCCAAAGAGAATAACTAAGTAATACACATTTAAATTAAAAAATAGTTTTGTAGTAAGGTATACATTGAAGAACGGAAATATATATTACAAAATAAATAATGTTGTTGTTCATAGTACGAGGACAAAAAAGGATATTTGATACATAGAAAATATACTCCTAATACAGTTTTGCACTTTTTATACTTTGAGGACTGACCGAATCAGGATAGTGTGTGAGTAAGTATGTTTTATTTCAATACTTTGAATTTTGTTTGGGGAAGGTTGACTATCTGGTTAGAAGACCCGTCCCGGCCTGACTGGGGATTTGGGTATGTTTTTTGAGGATGATTTGAGGATACCCGAAAGCTAGTTCAAAGCCAAAAACAATTAATAAAACAAAATCATGCACCAGAGACACACAATCAACTAAAACACCCACAGTGATTTAGTATTTTAACGTCATTTCTGAGATGACCAGTCTAAAGTTATAGCAAGCACTGTATGTCGTGAAAAATATTAGGTTTTTTTGTTTACTGATCATTGATTCTAGTTATGAGTAAACGAAAATTACGTCAACCAGACAGCGTCACAAAATTAGGATGTTAACTCAAACGGCATCTACAGATCACTGACAACCTTCAATAATAAACAGGTGCGTCCACAATATGTCCGGATCTATATATGTTTTATCACTTTATTTAACACTTCACAGTTCATTTCATGACCTACTATCATGATAGTGTTTCCGGTCTGACTAACAGATACGCTCACACATAAAAGATGCACCCCAATAGTATCCAATTAGACGTAATAGCCTTTAAATTATACGGAATAGCCTTTTTTACCAATGATTTATATTCCATTATGATATGATTAATAAGACCTGGTCTCAAGTGATCTGGAATTTATTTTGAAAACAAAAGGGCCTGGAATGGTGTAATGTTATATTCACATATTTGTCATTTACTAGTCATATATATTTTTTTTGATTCGTAGTATGTACCTCATGCTGACTAACAAACTTGCCCTCTATATTTAAATTGTATGGATTACAAATAATAGATTTATTTGATTGTCGTTTCGAGAAATTCAGTTTGATTTATAAGCTACGTTTTCTTATTTTCTGCACGAACAAAGACAACAAATTCAAATCACCTTGTCTGCAACAAGTTTTACCTGGTTTGTGGTTCTGTTATAGTTTTGGGATTAAACTATATATAATGTACTATAAACACCCAATCCAACAGAACGCACATCGGTAGAGTTATACAAAGCATTATTAATCAGCCAATCAACTCATATTTGTGTTCTTCATCATTGTATTTTTCCTTTTGAAATAATTGATTCGATAAGGGTAAGATTCTTTTCCTAGATAAAGGGTTCAAATCATATATAAAATATTATACTATAAATGATAATAAATTAATATATTACCACAAAATTTTTCTTTTAACTAAAAGATAAACTAGCCAGTGGAAACCAAATTAAAAGCCTTCAATTGCTACAGCAAATGTGCAAACAAACTTTGTTAAGTAAAACATATAAAACATTTTACTTTTCAAATGTAATTGCCCTTGAAATCATCGACTAATAGTATAAAAAATAAGGAGATGGTGTTTGATTGTATGTGAGACGTTTATCAAAAGTAAATTACATCAGTAAAAAAAAGCAAGATATTATCTTGAAGGCAGGACATTTTTTTCATTCCCCGAAGGTATCACCATTCCAGTAGTCAAGACTTCTCTTCTGTGCTGACCTGAATTATCATTGATATGGTCATATTTAAAAAATTAACTGTTTACAAACTTTTTGAATTTTTGAAATACTAAAGCCTTTCTTCCTCAGGAATATATTACCTTAGCTGTATTTTGCAGAACTTTTCGGAATTTTGGTCCTCAATGCTCTTCCACTTCGTATTTTAGTTGGCCTTTTTAACTTTTTTTGATTCGAGCGTAACTGATGAGTCTTTTGTAGACGAAACGCGCGTCTGGCGTAAATAGAAAATTTAATCCTGGTGTCTATGATGAGTTTATTCACATTGTAAAAGACATGCTTTGTATCATAAAAGAAATAAACAGATACGAAAGGAACATTCAAAATCATAAGTCGAACGAAACCGACAATATCATAGACAAAAACACAAAACGACGAAAGTCCATCCAGAAGCCTAATAACATTATATAGAAAACTTCCAAATGAGCAAAACTTCCCACACAACAAATCTGAACTGCTGAAGTGTTCTCGAAAGGTAACGTGATTACGCTCCCATGTGTTACCTATCGGTTCGAGTACTAATTCCTAGAAAAAGTCATACACAAGGACAACAGAACGGTGTTTTGGTTCCTACAAATCGAAGGAAATCGTTATAAACTGTGTTACATATATTTCATAATGGTCAACCAAACCATAAAGGATTTTGAAAAACTAACACATTGACGATTCAGTTTGGTATGAAGATAACTAAGACAAAATACAGGATCACTGTTTATGTTCATAATGTAAGATTGTGTTGAATTGGATACATTCGTCTATATATATTAGGAATAGCTGGTTTGCAAACAGTAAATATATCGTCTTCATGTGTCCAGGCTTTGTGAAAGATTTTTATGAAGTGATTTTTCGTTTTATCGGTAGGTTTGTCATATATTGTGATTCAGCTCGAATAGATACCAAAAAAACTAAATCTCTGTAATTGATGCCACTATCTGTTTGGAATCAATTTATATAACTTCCAAACTATGCATAAAAGGTTATTTAACATTTACTATCCAATGCAGTCAAATGACAACTTGGAGCTTAAAAAAACTCCTCTGAAAAAAACCTGCTCACAATGATATACTTGTACCTAAATTTTTGTTAGAAACATTAACTTGCGTTAAATACAGATCTGAGGAATGGGATTTCTGTGTTAATGTTGTTTCTTTGTTTATGCTTTTTCCAATATTTTTTACATCGCTTAAAGTATGATATGTATTAGTCCAGATCAGATATGTAATTACAAGGACCATCTAGGAAGTGAAAGAGGAAGCTATATACTGTATTTAAGTATCGGTAAAATTGACATGTGAAAACCTGAAGATTTACATCAATCCATGCATATCGTTTTTCGAAAAATTACATAACTGTGTAAAAGAACACAAGATCAAAGCTAAAATTCGAGAGAAAAAAAACTGACGATGCCATGACAAAAAAAAATAATAAAAAATGACGAAAAGATAACCAACAGTACACAAAACACACATTGTTTGTTTCATTTTCAATAATAGATAATTTTTGTTTTTCGTTATTTTTATAGTTTAATAAAGTGTATATGATTAAAGGAGGAAATTTTTTCAAACCATGTGCACACATAAACTGCATGTTCAATATTGTTCTATATGACCTTTGAAACAGTTGAAGTGGGCACTTCTAAAACTAATATCTTCAATTGGTTTACGTACATCATTTAATCGGAAACAATTCTAATTTGATTTCATAAAATGAATTTCGCACGTATATATTTTTCAACTAGACACGACCATGCTTTCAAACATTTGCCGGTTTTTGTTCGTTGTTATGATGAGAAATCTTGTATTAAATCCAGGTAAGTCTGCATATAACTTATCATTTTAGAAGTTCAAAATACCAGCTTGTTAGACATGACATTTATTGAATGTCAATATTTTTTTTTAAAGATACATGATTGATTTTAAAAAAACTTTCGCTAATGTAATATATATTTACACAGTAAAGCAAATTACTTGTTAATTCTTATACTTGTATTTACACAGCAAGTTATTTTAGATTCTTCATTCAACATGTTCAATGGCACTTTGTCTTGTGTTCTTTTTTTAATTGCAAAAAAGCATTTGTTTGTAATGAATACAACGAGACTTTCTACATTGAGGAAACCTTGAAGCAAGGTGAACGAATTACATTGGTAACAATTATACATTTCAACTGTCTTTTGGTTGTTGTCTAATTAACATAGCTCTCATATATATAGCCCATTAGCATTAAAATGAAAGGGCTTAGTAAGAACTCTAATGAGATGTTCTCGGACTAAAGGAAAATGGCATAAAAGGATTATTTATGTTTTCGTTATCACTGCGTATATTGCATATAATACCCGCGTCAATGAGTGTTAAACTGTCAATGAAATAATACAGTGCATAATTTTTTTTTATATCTCCATCTATTTACATGTCATCATGGTAATACACGTGGTTCATGTATGAAAGAGAGTGACTTAAAACAGATTTTATCTTATATGAATAAATTGGTTCGAAGCATCAACTCATCATCAAAAACAAAAAAACGAATTGTCAAAACTATTGAAATGTACATGTAAAGTCATATTATCCTTCAAGTGTAACAAACTAAAGAATATGTTTTAAATACTTAAAAATTCAAAGTTACAATAACAAAGGTGTTCTTACACTTGCTCAACGTGTTTTGTCTGATCCTCACCTTCGAAAAATACTGCTATTTAAATTTTGTCTTGCCAACAGCTTTGTCATTTGTAGTGACCTGCTCAATAATACTTCTTGTTATTTTTTCGGCAATCGGACAGCGGATGTCTGAAGGTTAAAATCGTGATAGAAGTAAAATGACAAACACGTACGGAGGATTTTGTTAATCGATTTTGAATAGAAAAAAAAACATTTCACAACTGGTATGCCAAAGTTTAAATACTACATTTAAATGAAATTTGAAATAAAAAAGTAAAAATCTGTAAAGTTGACAACAAAACCAAAGTAGTTAAGTTTTCGATCATCAATCACATAATTAAACGTATTGTCGATTAAACGTTATGAATTTCGTAATACATAATGCAAATTTAAAAAAGTGCACATTGAACGTATTTCAGAATATATTCATGAACTATAATCACCAAAAACTGGTTTCATCCTTCTTAAAAGTGCATATGGTTTTAGGTTTAATGTATATGTATCTATTATGTGGTTGGTATGTTTTCTGTTTTTCCTGTAGCTCACTGATTATGAACTGTTAAGCAAAATACAACTATCACTTTAACATTTATTTATATATCTAGTTATAAAGTAAACACAAAGTTTAGTATTACATTATACGATGTTTTGCATTGAATACTGAACAAATTTTATGAAATTGTATCTTTATAGCAGCCCAAGTACAAACAGCAAAAAACAAAAAAAGATTCCAGAATGTTATCTCAAAATATTCACCGTGGACAGAAAATATCAAACTCCAAGCTTCTACTAACGTGAAAGCAGTTCCGTCCCAAGAGGAAATCAATGTATCTCCATGGATTTCATTTGCAGGTAAAACATCAACTTTGCGTTGGTCATAATAAAGTTACTCTGATAAAACTAGGTTTATGTGACAGGTAATACAATAGGTAAAGCGACTTGGTGACGTCGACAAACAGAAAATTCAAAGGTATTTTTTACCTTTCTAATTACAAAGTTTTATTTACTTATAAAAGTAAAACAATGTAAAAAAAGAAACATGCCAATAGCTAATGAAACTTGTGACTATTTAAAGTCATAAAATAAATTATATTTATAGAAGGTTACCGCATTTTATATCATTTAATCATTCCACTTGTTTGAAAGAAAAAATGATTAGCTGTATAAAAAAAAAACCAGTTAGGCCACTATTTGTACATGCGGAAATACAAGGACAAGTCAGGTTTATAAAAGTCGTTTTTCATTCGTTTGATGTATCTGAGCTTTTGATATTGTAATTTGAACTTGACGAACACCAGTGACAATACAAATTAAAATCGGAAAGTCAGTCATCAAATAGCGTTGACTTTTTTATCCTCGAATCCATAAGTTTATAAACATTATGGTAATCATTCGTTCTGGATATGGTATGGATAATAAAGATATGTACACACCACCAACAAAGATAAGTAAAATGTTTTCTCCTTCAACATGTTGCACTAAAATATTAAAAATCATTATTAAGTATACTAATTGCATATGGCAAACACTACCATAAAAAAAACCTTGGCAAACACTAACATAAAAAAAACCTTATCTGTTAACTATTTCTTGTTTTTGTTATTAATATACTTTCATATTGTGATTACTATGGTTGTGGAAATTGGAGTATTGATAAATTCTCCACACAGACAAGAGTTGAAGAAACTTTTGATCGAATATTTCCAAACGATGCACTTCGCGCAGAAAACAAATATGACTGTGCTTTTAAGTGTTCATCATATGAAGGTGCTACTTATATCGTTTATTTTGTGAGTATATAGAAACATTAAATGAATTAAATTGTCTTCTTCTCTCATACACATGTATCAGATCTCATTCATATAGCGGTTTTCCTAATTAGATATTAAATATATTATTGAAAGCGTTGGCAGCTTATAGCGGCATATCTTGTTTATTTCTTTGTTTTTGCGATTAAAAAAATACGTAATACGATTAATATTTTTGATGAATTGTAAAAAATGTAAAAAATATATGCAGTATGATTGTCATCGAGAGTCGAAATAACAAAGATTTTGACAACTTTATTTCACAATAGAATTGATGATTATATTGAAATTCATCACATACAGCTGATATCAAAGTATATCAAATTCATAACACAATTGCACTAGATTGGTAACTGACTATAAGGCATACTGCCAGTATTTCCTAATACTGATTTGTGTCACATATACTAGAAGAAAATCGATTGTTTCAAAGACTCTTTTCTGTTTAAACTTCAAATTACCCAGAAAAAAATCATTTTCAAGAGTGTATATGTAGCACTGATATTTTCATTCATTACAAATGACCTAATTACTGAATACAAAATCTTCTGAATGACCACTTACATTGCAATAGTAAAAAAAATGTAACCCAAGACATTGAATTTAAAATCATTGTAAATAGAATTGAATTTTTTGCTAAATTAAAACGAAAAAGTAGTTTCAAAAAGTATTTTTAAAATTTCATAAAATTCAAACGTATCGGTATCAGCTTCAACACCAGTATGATAACAAATCACAAAAGGTAAATGCAGATTAAACTTAAAATGATTGAATTTAGTGCGGTATCCAGTGAGTAATTTGGAAGGTGTTACGGCAATCTCGATGTTTCAATCAAAATCAACTTGTGTCACTCCCTATGGTAAATTACAAAGCTTATAATTTAAAATTTGAAATAAGAGAAATATTCTTTTTTTTCTGTGTTCATTTTCTCCTGGTATAATTAATCTAAAAGATATTTATGTCTAGATTCAAGTATAATAATACACTGTGGAGTAGCTGTCGAGCTGCTTCGTCACATTTGTATTTATACAATTATTCTTTTCAATGCTTTCTTCTTCTTCAGAAAACGGTTTGTCAGTGTATTGTAAATCTTGATGAAGAACTGGACACAATTTACAACTATTGCACGAACACATGTTCATCATATTATGACTATTACTGCCAGGGAGATATTGGATTGTTAGTCTTTGCAATTGAACGAAATCATACAGGCAAGACACGTATTTTCTTGTAGTAAATAAAGATAACGCTGTATGAGCTTAATGATAAAAAAATAATCAGTATGATTGTTGATTACAAAAATATTGTAAGATGAACATAAGTTTCAACTTTAAATAAACTGACTTATTTTGAATTCTATTTTTAGAAGGAGAAAGACTTTTATAAATAGGATTCTATATTTTTAAAGTAAAGAATCAAATATTTAAGAAGAAAATTTTAAAACGAAAACAATAATCTGATTTTTTTTCATAAAAAGTGTTGATGAAGAGTTATTGTATGCTTGCATCTTTACGTTGAATTAGTTTTATATTAAAATTCAACCTGTGTGGAAAATCTCTCAGCCTCTTACATTATTATATATATGTCAAAATACAGTCTGCTCCTATTCTACTATACATCTTATTTAAATAGCTCAAATGGAAGCAGTAGATAATGTGCCTGTGCACGGAGTGTATAGAATTTCACTTTCGACATGTCTCGTCATAGTAAATGGTGTATATATAACAAAGCAAATGGCATATTGCATACGACAAACGAAGAGTATGCAGTGTAATGGCAATAATAACGGCATCATCTTCCTATTAAGTAGGTATTCGAGTTTAGTATCAACATGTATAATTTCCGATTCCAATGAACGCAAACATACTATTGAATTTGTCTGTTCACTCACATATGACTGTTCATATAACCTCATCAAAGATACCAGGACTAAATTTATATATACGCCTGACGCGCATTTCGTCTACAAAAGACTCATCAGTGACGCTCGAATCCAAAAAAGTTAAAAATGCCAAATAAAGTACGAAGTTGAAGAGCCTTGAGATTATATCGTATTATGTTCTGCAATTTCCATATGCACCGTCGCTAATCCAAGTAACGACCATTACATATTAGAGGATTTTGAAGCTTATTCGATTGTTTAGTAAAGTCAAGTTATAATCGTTAGTTACCCAGTTATTTTATGTTGTTATTTTCATGTTAATGTTGCATCTGACACTAATAATTAACTACTCTACATGATAAAGTATTTTGCGATCAAATTACGTCTGCGTTTAATGGGTTAACAAGATATTTTTCATTCATTGATGTAAACAAAAATGGGCAACTTCAAGTGCAATCTTTCAAATCTTAGTCATTATCCTAACGCAAGATAACCTCATCGTAGGTGACGATTCTCACTTAATACAACAATTTATACCAAATTTCAGTTATATGCAATGTTTTAACATGTTAACTATGTGTAAATGCGAATACGCACAAACGTTGAGTATCATCTAATATTATTTTTTCAGATAACAAATACTTACAATGGATTTGTAATGAGTTAAAAGATCCTTTAGGAAAACCCTACTTTAGAGTTTTATCACGGATAAATAATGCCAGTGGTAGGTATCTGTATCAATTAATACTTTTTGTCAAATTGATTTATTATATTAATTTACCAACTGACAGATCTTGCCTTGTAAAACAAATATATATTTGTCAAATCAGACATGTACCTTTAACTTAAGTTGAATGGTACTGGTAAAAGGAATGGAAAGAAAGCCAACTTTGGTTTGAGTTGAACACGACAAAAATATTAAAAAATGAATTTGGTCCCCTTTTCTTACGATTTTTTTTTTTACAATGCATCTTAAAAATCTTTCCCCCATCATCTTATACAATGTTATATTTACAGTGCAACTTTTTTTTACATTGTTAATTATAGCAGACATTTGAATTAATGATTGATACAAATACATGTAATGTTCATGCCATCTATTTTCTGTACAGTAATATATATAGACTAACTGCACAATTTGATTCAATTACTGCACAGTTTGATTCAAAGGTATCGTTCTTTCTAAATTCTCCCGAAACCTTTGCATTTTGTTTTCATTAAATCTTTCCATTTCAAGCAATCTTTATTTTTTTAAACTCAAAAGTTTTCAAAGCACAGACACGACGAAAACAAAATCTTCGATTGACAAATTAAAAACAAATCATTTTTTAATAAGTCATGAAAAAATACTCAAAATTATATTTTCAATTGTCATCTAAGTTTTCTGGACATAAAGGACACTTACACCTTATAAATACCCTCTTTCAAGATTTGGAAGTTAATAAATAATCTCATCATAGATATCAGGATTAAATTTTGAATTTACGACTGACGCGCGTTTCGTCTACGAACGACCCATCAGTGACGCTCGAATCCAAAAAAGTTAAAAAGGCCAAATACGGTAAGTGTTATCTAAACCTTAAGAAATCAATTAACCGTGCATGTTTTCAAATATCCATGTCATATATTAGAGCATTTTGTTTATGCATTATAACTTAATTTGAAGTGTAATCGTGTACGAAAAGTACATATGTGTACCCCTTATGTTAAGCCCATGACATGTTTATTAGGAATATGGTCTTTAGTGTTCTTGTACCGGACAAGTACGACCGACTACTCGATAGTTGATTTTATTCGAATAAAATTAGTTGATTTAATCTGAAATATGACTACTCGTTCATTTGTAGTAGTCTTAAAAAAAACTTTTTCGTTTTCGTATTTAAGAAGTACCAATGTACAGGCACCTAATGAAATTGAGGGTATCAGTTAAACATTAAACACGTATAGTAGTTATTCTAAATACTTTTTCAAAATTGTGTCGTAACAGCAACATTTACGTTAGCGGCAATGCATTTAAAAAAAAAAATTAATTATGATAAGCAGTATTAAATTATTTCAGACAAAAGTTTCTCTGTTTTGTAGAAAATACAACCACTGAGTTCGTTAAGCCAGACAGTATCACTTATATGTACACATCAACAACAACATCTGTTTATGCTGGGGTATCAAGACCAGGTAAGTATCAGTGTAATTTATTGATATTTAATGATTTCAGGTCAAAATTAATTTTAGGAAAATAAAAATAAATATGATTTCACACAAAACGCAATAAAAATAGTTTTTCTCATAGTGATATTTGAGAACAAGTTTGTGAAATAAGACTAACAGCAATATGCATTTTTCAAATGAAGATGTACTGGTCTAAAGACGGATTGCATCAATTGACGAGTTTCCAATTTATAATTTATTATACCATCCATTCTTTAATTTATTTCTATATATTTTAGCGTCCCATTACTCTCTTATTCTTATTTTTGGCATACTTTAGTTTTTGTACAATAGACGACCAAAAGTATTTTGGATTATAGGAAGGTTGTTAAGAACTGTTTGTAGATGATAAACACTATCGCATCAGGGACAAAAATGTAGGTCAACTATTCTTACAATTATGTAAGGAAAATCACCATGATTATAAAGTATGTGGGTTATGTTGTCAAAAGTCATAGCTTTGTTTGTTACAAATTTCCCATTTATTATTAAATATGTTAAATACGATGATATACAGTACTGCATTGAACAACGTTTCTCCGACGAAAATATACATATTGAAACTTATATTTAAATGCATTCTTCGTGTACATGAATATTACAACACATGTTTTAATTTAAGCAGCCTCCATATTATTAAAAACGCGTTGTTTTTAAATTCAATCTAAGTAGTATTACGTTATTATTTCCATTACAGATAACTACGCCATAATAATTTGCAACTGTGTTCTATTTTTGCTGGTACTTCTTGTCTGGATCGTATTATACTTAAAGCATTTAAGGTATACTGATATAACAAATCTGCATTATAAGTTATAACGTATAATTACGCCGACACTCATAGGTAGGCAGTCACAATCAAGGCTTCCAAACTAAGTCATCCTGAAAAATATGGAAATGTGAAAATTATTTTGAAATTTGGCCAAAAGGACCTCTCATCAAAATCGGAATTGATTCATTCCATTCTATCGTTTTTATTGGCTACTTTCATATCCGTCTACAATATTCATATACATTTTAGTTTTAACTGCAAAAACAATCACGGTCATTTTAATTTTAAGTGCACAACTTATGTTATTTTCATGATTTCGATTTATTAAAATTTCGAAATTGATTATCTGGAAATAGTTACATCTTTGTATGTTATGTACTGAAAAGTACTCGAGACCATTTTCAGGTTCAGGGTATTTTGATAACTTGTTGTAAATAAGTACAATATTTCAAAGTAACAGCGTGTTAAATTGTGCTAACGTTTGCAGACGACTTTCATTGCACTTTACTACATTTGTATGTCATTAACTTGCATTCATTTGTTTATTTTTACTTTAAAAGTTATAAATGCATTAAATATTCTGACATGATACGATTATTCATCTATTTCTGACTCTTAATAGTAAAGGAGTAGAATATATGAAATAACTTACAACACACATATTTCAATATATAAATGCTTGACCATTAATGGGTAATAAGGGGTAAACTAATTCACTGTTGATAGTGCCTGTCTCGCATTTCATGTCTTTTATCTCCTAAACATTTAACACTTAGTTTTTGCATAAGACTAATCATGCTTAATTTTCGAATTTGCTAGGCAAGGAAAACATGTTACAAAGCTTAATGAGCAGACATCATCCACAATACAGGAACAAACATCATCAACCAGACAGGAACAAACTTCATCAACCAGCCAGTCATCAAGGATATCAAATTACGAACAAATAAGTGAAGTTATCATTTCACATCCTTTTCATATTACAAATGAAACGTATAGTGACATATGTATTCCTGAATGAACCGATTTTTAGATGTTGTATTTTATGAAACTAATATATGACATGTATTTACCCCTTCATCTATTTAAAGAAAAAGTATGCAATTTGTTTATCGGATACGGATGATATTATGTGTATTACAATTGTTTGCACTTCTTCTTAGTTAAGAATATGATGTTCTGTAGTTGTCAGTTGTTTATGTGGTTTATAAGTATTTCTCGTTTTTTATATAGAACAGGGACGAAAGATACCAGAGGGACAGTCAAACTCATAAATCGAAAATAAACTGACATTGCCATGGCTAAAAAAGAAAAAGACAAACAGACAAACAATAGTTCATATGACACAACATAGAAAACTAAAGAATTAGCAACACGAACCCCACCAAACACTAGTTTGTTATATAGATAAGACCGTTGTTTTTTCCCGTTTGAATGGTTTTACACTAGTATTTTTTATGGGCCCTTTAAGTTTGCTGTTCGGTGTGAACCAAGGCTCCGTGTAGAAGACCGTACCTTCACCTATAATGGTTTACTTTTATAAATTGAGGCGGACGGAGAGTTGTCTCATTGGCACTCATACCACATCTTTCTATATCTATTGACTTTTTTCAAAACGAGGGTTCATTGCCATGATTGCCAGGATATAAACTCATACTGTCGATATTCCAAACCGGATTCAAATTGGTTGATCGTTTTTCATCTTCATCAATTTATCTTAGATGGATTTGGCTGTTTTGTATGTAAATTTTTGGTCATATAGCAATCAAATGTTTCGGTTTTTATACATTTTCGGCTTTCAAATACTCGGTTTTTAACGTTTATATGATGAAGGCAAAGCCATGAAAGCACTTGTTTTATGAATGTGAATATATAAAAGGGAGATACGTCTGGTTAACCATGAAATCTCATTAAAATCTTATTAATCGCAATCAAAATGTTGAGCAAGAAAACAAATACAGGATATCTTTTGTTTGTTTTCTTAGAACAATAAAAAACAAAATATAAGGACTTTCGTCAATTTATTATAAATATGTGATTACTTTTTTTTACAATCTAGAGGAGAACATCACGGCAATGATTACTGATTGATTGTTTATCTATAGTCAAACAAATTACAAAATGGCATTCCATTGGCTTTTCTACCTTGTTCGACCAGCAATCATGACAGTTGAAATATCATTAAAGCTACGAAAACGGTATCACTGTAATTTTTCTATTCTACCGTTACAATGATTTTCACTGATAGCGTTTTCTTGAAGCTTGTTGATGGAAATATTGTCTAAAGTAAGCCAAATCAAAAAGTGTTACTCAGTTTGTATGTTCATTCTCAAACTAATTCAACTTTTTGATCAAATAATAATCTTTGTATCTATATCCTTGTAAAAGTATATAACTAATAAAAATATCTAGTTAATTGGAATTTACGGCAAGAGCGGGCTGTGGTTGCGACAATTAGAATCTATCCGTGGTCATCTGTAACACAGATTATAATATCAATCATACTATTATGATATCACCTTTAAAAATGTTGTGAGATGAATTTAAATTTGATCTGATCTTAAATTAAGAACATAAAAAATAAAATTGGTCACTATTAATGTTTGATTACGTAAGAGTGTGTCAATGTTAATTAATTGGATTGGTTTGCATAAATTATAATGTCGATCTTTGTGTTGGCTTTGAGATATGCACATGTGTCATCTGATTTAACTGGATCTGTCAGTAGGTTTGTCATTCAATGTTATTCAACTTCTCTTCATAGCTACAATAGAGACAACCATCGTTGTGATTATTACCACCATTTGATACGATTCAATGAACATAATTATCAAAATATTTTTAATCTATATCATAAGGTGAAATGACAAAAGTTATCTTGACTTAGCCAATCTGTAAAACCACCTGTTCACAATGCAATATGATAACCTTAACTGTCGAAAATTAGTTGTGTCAATTCCAATAAGTGTGCGAAAGGATTCGTTTTCTCAATTGTATTTTTAACGGTGCCAGCCGGCGTTTAAAATATTTAAGTTCAAGTCAAAATCAAATATGTGAAATCTTAGAAGTGAAATCGGATGCTTTGCTGGTTCTGGTAATATAGATTACATTGAGAACTGATAAATCATACGCATTGTTTTTCGGAATAAATAGATCAGTGACATATTGTTTATTTAATTTCCCCCCAACAAAAATCGTTTTTTTTTTTTCTTTTATTGTAACTTAGTTCTGATACAATGTTTACTATTGCACAAGGAAATATTTTCAAAATACATATACGCATAAATGTTATGTTAAATATATATTATTCTATTGGAACAGTGGAAGTTGATACTTCATAAAACATTATTGTTTATCAGTTCAAGGACATCGTGCAGCCGGAAACAGTTTCAAAATCGATTTTAATCAATCATTTTCCTCGCTTGCATATTGCATATTGTCAACAAGATGTGACCATGCATTCATGCAAGTGGCGGTTTTTGTCCATTCTTATATTGAGTATTATTAGTTCTTATCCCGGTAAGTGTGCATGAAACATCCCATTGTTTTTAGTAATGGTTCAATAATATGTTTCGGAGTTAAGTGTAATGTCTTTTTTCTATGAGCTAGCACACATTTTTGTTTATTGGCCAGCTGTAGCCCACCTCTAAGTACCGGATTTTCTGGCCATGTTGAATGTTGAATACCCACTGGTAACCTTGTGCTGTCTAATGTTCTTTTGTCGGATTGAGTCAGATGGACACAGGCCCTGTTTCAATTCTAAATGTTATCATTGAAACTGTTGGATATATAAAGCTAAAAGATATTACATGTAAGTGGATGTTGGGACAAGTTTAAATAACCTTATGGAATGCATCATTTATTAACACTGTAATGAACACTACTTATTTTCAATTTTCAAAACATCTACACGTAAGCTTAATTCAAATTCTTCATTCAATTGATTTTACATAGCATGCTTTAAGTAAAGTGTAAGACATATCTGTTCTCATTATTAACACAAAACTACATTTTTCAGTAGCGTTTTGCAAGATGATTAAAAGCATAATACAAACAGAACAGTTATACCCTAAATAAACTGAAATTAAGTAGTCTAATTGACATACTAACTAATATATTAAGACATTGAAAGGTTTAGAAGAAGAAAAGTTACTTAAATCAGCAAGGACTCAAAGATAATGACAATAGTTAAATACAATAGTAGTTTACCGCTGTTTAATAGTCGTCATGAATCGATTAAGCGACATAGAAACGGATTATTTGATAATAAATGCCATATCTCTGACTTGGTACACGCCATTTTAAGAAGATAAAAAGAAGACTAAACCTGGTTTGATGGCTTGCTTAACCTTCTGCTTATATGGTTATGTTAAAAAAAATACCGCTAAGATGAGAACAAAACCTAACATGAATACAGTAAAAACATACTCTGTAGAAAGAAACACTTTAGCCTACAATACGGATTATATAAAATAAAAAAACACTCCTTTTTTTATGTATGCAGAAAAAAGGATATGGGTATCCACCTATGACACAAATTCAATACACGCACATCAACAAACACCTAAATGAACAGTGTAAAACCATTTAAACAAGGAAAAAACGGACTAATCAATATAACAAAAGAGAAACTAGAAACACATTTGAACCACATCAACACACGACAACCACTGAACATCTTAAAAAGAAAGTGGAGAAAGTGGAGAAAGTAACATAATACCGAGTTCCGTTGGACATGTTGTCGGCGAGTTGAAACGCTATAAAGTCATTAGAACTCTTTGGATGTATGAATGTCACAAACCTGAAACCATTGTTGAAGTTTGTTAGAGTTTTGGGATTATTGTTTTTGCGGTTGCTCCCGTCATTTAGATGGTCTTACTTTGACTTGTAGTCGGCCTTGGGTCGGATTCAGACTCTTATTGTAAATCTCTATTTGCCATTTCGAAAATTACGACTATGATATAGTCCAGTTACAATTATCATTTCATACAAATTTCATTAAATTACGATTATCTTCCTAAATTTTCGATGGCTTTTATTTTGGTAACGAAGCCATCAATTTTATTATGAACCCACAAAGAAAACAAAACCGTACAGATTAACAGTGCGGCTTAGTTATTTAAAGTTTACCTATTTCTACCTCCGCAATATTAGGACCGTGGTATCTGCTTTTACCTTTGTAGCTAATTTAGTAGTATTTGGTTTATATATTTTCTGTTGCATGGATGGTAAAACGTGCAGGAAGATGAATCAATTTCCTTATCAAATTATTATTTATTTCATATATCATTAGTACATAATTTGATTTTGAGAATATCTCAATGTTGGATTTACTTTGCTTTATAAAAAGATGTTGTAGTGTACATGTGTTGATTGCAGCTCAAAAACCACAGACAAACAGAAACGTGTTGAAGTATCCGACTGCAACATATAAATATTTACCTTTGACCAGGAGCAACCAAAGTTCTACAGCAACACACATTTATGCAGTTCTCTACCAAGAATTAATAGATGTATCTCAGTGGATTTCGTTTGCAGGTATAACTAAATGTGATTTCATTACCATTATTGCAAACTGAGGAGGCAATACAGTTGTTGCAATCATTGAAAATGTTAAGGATGGACAGTCAGTTCTTGTTTGTTTTAATTTCTTACTATTTTGCATTTGCATTAAATATTTCAATATCCGAAACGTATTTCAAAAGGCATTCTATTTTTGAAATTTTCATAAAGGAGATGATATTCACATGATTTATGTTCATTCATCTCATGAGTTGACAGTGTTGTTTAAAAAAAAGATTGCTTTTGAAAGTTGAATATATTATCAGATTATACTGTTTTCTTCTTTTGTAAGGGAGAAAAATAATCGGAAATTAGCACGAAAAAGATTATAACATCACTAGAATGAAATAAAATAAGTATCCTCAATTATCTTTATTTTTTTTAGTTTAAGATTATAATAATTAATGGCAATTTACCTCAACTGTTGACCATGCTTTGTTTTTTATTTTGTTTTTAAATTTCATATTGTGAATGCTATGGTTGTGGATATAAAAGTTTTACAAAATTTGACACACAGACTAAAGTTGAAAACAGTTTTCGTCAAGAGTTCCGAAACGAGTCTTTTCGCACAAGAAACAAGCATGACTGTGTTCTCAAGTGTTCAACTAATGAAGCTGCAAATTACTTTGTTTACCTTGTGAGTAAATTTATAAATCACTTGTTTTCTTTAATTTAAAATCTATTTAGCCCTTGTGCGATACTAATACAAAATGAATTGCAGTAGCTTGGAATGTTGTAGGAAGACAGTGTTGTGTTTAAAAAAAAAAACCAACAAAGTTTGCTTTTGAAAGTTGAATGTTGTGTTATCTGATAATCATGTTTTATTTTTTTGTAAAGGAGAAAAGTAATAGGAACTTAGCAAAACAATCGTTCCAGTAAGTTAAACGTATTGATTTATTGCGCGAAAGGCAGCAATCTTCAATTGCACAGTATTGTGCAATAAGATAAATTCTTCAGTTGCAAAATAGCAAGAAATCTTCAATAGCACAGTATTACGCAATAGCAAGAAATCTGCAATTTCACAGTATTGCACAATAGCAGGAAATCTTCAATAAAAAACAAAATACAAATCATTTAACCAATTTCAATTGGATTCATTAAAAAGTCTTTAAGTTTTGGGTGTTCTTACCTTGTAATACCATTTCAAATAGTGTGCCTCATCCTTCAATTGGTCTACATTCAGATCAAAAGGGTCCAAAATTAAATTTTGTTTGATTTCATCAAAAACTAAATTATTGCAGCTCTATGATTTGCTGAATCTTCTTGTGTATCTACATCTTTTTTTTACCCTGTTTTGAAATAAGTCAATATTAAGGTTTGAAAGGTCCAAAATTAAACTGTGTTTTATATCAATTGAAATTAAATATTTGGTGTTGTTTTATGTGCTGAATCTAACTTAGTATGTTGTCAGATTTTGAATATCGAACCATACTTATTAAAAATTAAATGTCTCATAACAAATTTGTAAGATCTTTGACCACATTTAGTTTCTGTCAGAAAACTAAATTATGTTAAAAATTTGATTGCAATCCTAATTCAGGCAGTATCAAGCTTGAATATCGTGTTTAAACTTGCTCCAACTATTCAGGGTTCGAAGTCTGTGGTCGTATCAAGCTGCGCTCGGCGAAGCATTTTAATCATTACTTATTATCATTCTCTGATTTATTTCTAGCAATAAAAGAACTATTCAACTTTTGTAAAAAACAAAATAAAAAAAACATTTCACGAAAATAAGCTCAAATTAGACAATTAGTGCTATGAAAAGAAAACTGCATATGAATTATAATAATGACAGAAATGGGACTGTTTTCCTTACTACAAGCTCTAATGTGTCAAAGTATGTGCAGATAAAAATTAGCATACGTATATGTCTTTTTTTTTGTACTAGATATTGGTAATTGAATATAAATATTGTAGTCCAAAGACACTTTATGTTTTATAATTTTATCACCCCTTTTTCTATATGTTAAAATTACCCATACAATTTACTTTATTGGCAAAGAATAGCGAATGAATGATTTTGTTTGGTTTCTGTTTGTGTTGATCTTACCGGGCCTTGATATTAGTTGTTCTTTATCTTTTATTTAATAAAGCGTCCGGAAACTACTGTTTTCCCCAAAAAAATGAGATTGATGTAGTAACCCTGACCTTTCTTTTTGACGTTAAGAAGTCAAAATTTCATATCAGACCTTAATTATGGTTGCAATCAAATCTAAAGTATAAGAGTAAGCATTCGGAAATAAAAATGAATTGGAGAGTGACATAATGATTTACAAATTGACAGATCAATAACTACATATCCTGCCTAATTTTGTAGAGTAGGATATGATAAATATTCATTTGAAAATGAGATGTACAATGCACAATAAATAGAATACGGAATAAACAAACGAACTTTATTTTTTGATTTCTTTTTTTTTTCAATACAGTATGTTTTAGATGTAAAATACACCGAATATCCAAACTGCATGGTGCCGTTATAATTATTGCGTCTCTTGTTGTATCTGAGTGCTTTAAAACATATTGATACGTAATGCGAAAAAGCATCTAGATTGTAAAGGCATAGTAAAAATAAATGTTTACGTCTCCTTGCAACATTTGACGTAACCGTTAACTCCTATGTTGTTTTACTCCCATAAACTGGATATAACGGCGTTTCAAATATATCTTTTGCTGCCGACAGTATATTGCGGTTTTTATTCACATCTAAAGGGGAGCAAGACAGCAAGTTGAAATTGTACACGGCGCTTAAAATCGCGTAGACTAAAATAAACTTACCAAGTTTTATCAGTGATGAAATGATTTGTTTGGAATAGTAATGTACCAGAAGTCTTCTTAGTGGCATAATTATGCTCATTAAAATGGACCGTAAGAAAAACAATTTATAAACGATCATCAACATTAAGAAGTTCTAAAAATTATTATAATGAAATATAATTTGAAATCATTCCTTAAATCATGTGTCCTTTAAATCTAACAATATATGAATTCAGAAATGATCAAATTATTAACATTGGTATTAATTTTAAACTCTGCATCTTCCAATTTGTCATTGTAAAACATTTACTGTCATCTTAAATATATTTGTAGAAAACTATTTGTCAGTGCATTATTCATATCACTAACAATGTGCATGATGTGGACATATTAACCAATTACTGTGTAGACAAATGCAAAGGGTCTCATGAAATCTACTGTCAAGGTGAAGCAGGGTTGTTAATCTTTGCAATTCATAGACGAAATACAGGTAAAACACTAAAGTATTTTGTCTTTGTTTTTGTTATGATGATACTGATTACTTGGTGAACATCAAAACTTATGATGCCATGTATTGAATTGCTTTTCGTGAACGCTAGTTTTCGCTTTAATTAAAACACTACAATTTGGATTGCGACAATTTCTAAACGGGAATCAAGAGCATTAACGTTTAAAAACAAATATACGGTTTCCAATTTTTCAGGAAGAGAAATTATCTCAATTTTTAAATTAATAAATATTCAGGGTCAAGAAAAACCATTGCATGCAGATTTTAAATTAAAAACGTTTCACTGCTATTGGACGTATATTATATTTTGCAATGTCTCAAACCCAAGAACCTATTCATAGTCAACACTTTTTTTTGACATGAATTTGACTGATGCAATCATTTCATGTTATTATAAATTATTCGACACACTTTAGGATGAGCGGCACCAAAAGTATAGAATTGAATCACCTTTTAAGCTCACCTGGCCCAGTGCCAAGTGAGCATTTCACAACACTTGGTGTCCGTCATCTGTCGTCGTAGTCCGTTTTACAAGGTTCTTCTCCTCTGAGACTACTAGGCCAAATTTAACCAAAATTGGCCTTAATTATCCGTAGGGTAACCATTTTAAAAAATGTATCTGATTACCCCGCCAATCATCCAAAATGGCCATCATGGCTAAAAATAGAACATGGGGTGAACTGCAGTTTTGGGGATATATTTCTGACACTAAAGCATTAGGAGAAAGTCTGACATGGGTCGACTAAAATGTTTATCAGGTCAAGATCTATCTGACCTGAAATTTTTCGATGCATCAGACAATTCGTTACCGGGTTGCTTCCTCTAAATTGATAATTTTAGGGAAATTTTGAAGATTTCAGTATTTCTTGCATATTATAATAGATAAAAATAAACTGTAAACAGCAAAATTATTCAGCAAAGTAAGCTCTAAAAAAAGTAAATATGACCAAAATTATCATTTGACCCAATAAGGAGTTTTTGCCCTTCAAGGTTAATTTTTCACAATTTTCGTAAATTTTTGTAATCTTTTACAAAAATCTTTCCCTCTGTAACTACAGGTCTAAATTAAACATTACTTGGCCTAAATCATCCCTTACTTGGCCTTAATCATCCTTTACTTGGCCTAAATCTTACTGAGGGTATGTGGTTAAAAAAAATGTATCCGATGACCCGCCAAGGCTAAAAATAGATTATGCGGGTAAAACTCAGTTTTTTTTAATATACCTCTGAAACTAAAGCATTTAGAGCAGATCTGACAAGATGTTGATATGTTTACCAGGTCAAAATCTATCTAACCTGTAATTTCCAGACGCATCTGACAACCTTTTGTTGGGTTTCTGCCTCTGAATTTGTTATTTAAAGGAAATTTTGCCATTTTTGGTTATCATCTTGAATATTATAACAGATCGAGATTAACTGTAAACAGCAAAATTGCTCTACACATAATTTGGCATGACAAAATGGACAATTGATCCCTTCATGATTTATTGACCTTTAAAGTCAAGGTCAGATTTTTACAACTTTTCATAACTTTTTGTAATCTTTTACAAAAATCTTCTCCTCTGAAAATACTGGGCCAAATCATTATAGATAGACATAACTGTAAACAGCAAGAATGTTTAGTAACATAAGATCTCCAAATAAGTCAGCATCCCCAAATTGGCAATTGACCCAATAAAAACACAATAACGGAAATTTTGTCATGAATTCTATTTTTGTCCTGTATTGAATATGCATTGCATGCATTGACCAAGTGAACGACAAAAGCTCTTGAGAGCCTCTAGTTGGAATCTGTTGTTTTTGATACTTCTCAACTTTTGAATTGATAGTTTTGACTGATGCTATAACATGATAATATCTATATAATTGTTTTATTGTTTGAATGTGTTTTTACAAGCAGGTGATTCTTTAAAATTTATTTTCTATAGCTTGTATGGACGAAAATCTTAATCTATTCGTGCAAAGTACATCTAATTTATTCGTGCAAAGTTTGCCACCTTTGCAGTGCATTCTAACACAGAAAGGAAAACTTTATGCAAAGACAATGAATTATTGTACACGAAAAATTAAGAGTAATAATTGCGATGACATTGATGGCAGCATGATATTCCAAAGCGGTATGTATTTAATATAGTATAAACATGTAAAATGTAACATGATCTAAATGTTATCAAGGTATACGCCTTAACAAGAAATTCACTTTTAGAATGGTATAGGCAACTGAAAAATTACGTATCTAACTTTTTTTATAAACTATAATCACTCAGAAACTTGTACAAATTAATATTAGAATAAAGAGATGTGATTACTGAATGCCATTAACAAAACTTTCCATCAAGGACAGAATGACAAAGTTATAAAAAACATGTCGTTATGCGGACGTTGAAAATTAGCACAACCCTTACTTAAACTAAAAAAATATGCTCCGCTATGACAAAATTAATGTTAAACAAGTCAAACAGAAAACCATCACCCTGTTTAATGCAAGAAATCACAAGACAATTAATTAATCAAATATAACTACCAGCAACAATCACTGGATATTATAACTTCATTATGTGCTTCTGATGTTAATATGCATGTTCTATTTGAGCTCAATCCACTAATGATAGCATTTATAAGTAGTTTTTGAGAAAAAGGGTATTTTAAAAAACCATATGTGATATAATAAAATACATTAGACGTGAATTTGGATATAATTTCAGTAGAACATGAGTTTAATCAGGTATTACAGTCTTCAATCAGACTAACGTTTATCATTTCGTACGTGAGACATCACGAATTATCTAATGTGAAATGTTTGTGTTTATCTTGCAGTCTTGGTGCAAAGCTATTTTGGCAATTTTGATGAATCTTGTTTATGAATTGTATTTATATGCCCATTTCTGTTTATGTTCTACTGTTATGCTTACATAGGTTTTTTTTTAAACACACACTTCTCTTATATGAGAATGTGAATATGTTGTCATATGGTAAATTAATGAGTTTAATCTAAAATAATAAATACAAAAGACATTTGAAAAAATCATGAACGTTTAAATATATCTTTATTGCAGGCAGTATCTATTTACAGTGGATGTGTAATCAGACGCAAGGTCATAATATTCAAAAGTACTTCAGAGTGATATCAAGAAAAGATGACGGTACTTATTTCATCTTTCTTAGTTTCTTAGTTTTTTTCTTTTTAGTCTTGAATTCTTGTAGTTCAAGCGTCTTTTAATTGTTTAGTAGAAACCAATGAAATATACATCTTAACAAGATCAAACAAAAGCGAGGAATTGGCATTTAATCGGGGGATTCTACCTGGTCAAATAATAAACATACACATATTATTTCCAGGTATCTTACACACATACTTTACAACCAATAACAATAAAGTTATATGAAATGTTCATCCACTGTCTTTGTATACGCATTGGCGAACAGAAAATGACGAAAGAAGAAACAAGTGATTATCGAGTAGCTTGAAAATTCTATGTACAAACCAACACAAAGTCATATCCTCTTACCGTTACACTTTTACCAGTGAAATATTTCTTACTCCACATCGAATACTTCTCGAATGAAGGTGACTGTGTGATCAAATGTTGAGAACTGTTGGTAGTAGTAAGATCAACAAATGTACGATACACCATACCTCGTTTTTTTTTTTATTAAAAACAAATGACAACGTCCGATTATCGTGATATTTCAGCTGAAATAAGGGTTTGTACAAACTAAATTGTCATAAGAGCATATCAAGTTATAGATTTTAGTTGTTTAAGTGATAATCGATTTTTTTCACATATACAATATTCTGTTTTATCATACGGATGAGATATAGAATTATAACTACAGCTGATACAGTATTTAACTTGGAAAGACTTCCTTTAAGAAATTAATTATATGTTTGAAAATCAGCAATTATATAATAATATTACCGGCACCAATTTTATTGCACCATATACTCTTATAGACAATTCGTATCTCTTCAGTGAGACATTAGACATGTTAGAGTCTTAACTTTAAGTAGCGTCTCTTGACATCAGATTAAAACTTATATAACTTGTAAAATATGTATTTCTTTTTATACCATAGATACGTATAGCAAAAAAAAATTGAGTATCAGCATTTATTTTTTTCTATATTTATTTGTTATTTAGATTTCATTACACAATCGCCATCAGTAACTTGTGGACTGTTTATGATTATAATATAGGCAGATGTTACGAGATGATTGAAAATGGGAAATAGTTAAGATCTTGAAAATTAAGTCTTCCATTATGATTATAATCATTCGTTCCTTACAAAGCCGTTAATAAATGTCATAGTAAACATATAAAAAAAAATCACTTCTTCAAATCCGAATCTATATATAGTGTATATGACTTTTAACTATGTAAAGTACATTTTGATTTCATTTGTTTGTAGACAGCATCGACATTGGCACTATCACGGATAGATATGGTGCAACTCTTCGTTCAGGTATGTTTTATTTTCAACTTTTACGACGTACAATATAGCAGATTAAGTTAGTTGAACATGTAAAATGTATTCACGCGTTGTATGACACATTAGAGGGGCTATCCCTAGTATAAATTTAAAGGATATACTATTAGTATGATTAGGATGGAAAGATTCGAAGCAAATACGTAGAATATTTTAACAAAGTATTGTTAACGCTATAGAAACTACGCATAACCGCGAAAAATTACAACTTTTCTAGAATTGTCGCGAAGAAACACTATAAAATAGCTGTTAACTACTACATTGTATCATATTAAACATAGTAAAAAGTAAACTATCAACATACCGAACTCCGAGGAAATTTCAACACGGAAAGTACGTAATCAAATGGCAAAATTAAAAGCTCAAACATATAAAACGAATGAATAACAACAGTACTGTCATATTCCTGACTTGGTACATCACTTCTTTAAATCCGAACTAAAACAAACCATATACGACTTTTACCTGTTTGAAGTACATTATGATTTTGTCTGTATGCATACAGCAACGACATTGTCACTATTATGGATAGATATGGTGCAGCTTCTAGTTCAGGTATGACATTATTTTACATTAATCACGTACAAAATAAAACGATGAATTTCAAATTAAGTCAAAATTAACGTGCAAAAAAGTTTCACATGTTGGAGTTCATACCAAATTATCTATCCCTGATACTTTAAAGTAAAACAAAGCACGTTTTTATTATCCATTTGTAATTTTTTTTCGTGATGATAAAATTTTATATACAAGGCACCTTTTTATACCCACTCTTGAACGATGGGCCATACATTCGTTACACAAATATGTCCGTCTTACTTTTCGGAAGAACCAGAACAACCTTATATTTGGTCAGTAGCTGAACAAAGATGAGTTGTATATTTTTATGTGTTTGTCAAACTAAGAGCCCAATGGTTCAAATGTTTGAATCTATAACTAGTTAGACATACGTAAGGGTTTACAAGTATGATTGTGAATTGGATATAATGTTGAACCCAAAAATAATATTCTCATTATATAAAGAATCACCAATATAAACAATTTACGAGCTTGTAAGTTATAATCATATTCCAGATGTTAAGAAGGATTTCAAGTGTTAATGAACAACTATTGGCATTCCAATGGTAACCAACTGTACCCTCAATTCGTTCCAGTATTCTGAAGAGGCTTTATTCCGATAGGAACTTCTTTAGAAGAAAGAAAAGAAGTGACAAAAATGTAGCAACATCCTTTAACTTTACCTTCCGCTGTATAGATGATATTCTCTCACTTATTAATTCAACATTTGGTCACTATGATGAACGCAACTATCCAATCGATCTAAGAGATAATGAATACACCAGATACAGTGGTTTAACTCATATCTTGACTTACATTTCAAAATAGACTATGACGGTCGAATGAAAACGACACTCAACGACCATTGAGATGAAGCTGACATCATACTTCCGTAAATTTTATAGAACGCATCACGAGAGTGACCTACCGAAGCAGACTAATTACTGGATGTGTACTTACATGATCAACACGACAGATGCCAACTTTGAAGAAGGATCTGCTTACTGTTCCGGAGCACCTGCGATCATCCCTAGTATTTGATGTGATTCGTGTGGCTTAGTCTTTATTGTGCTATGTTGTGTATTGTGTACAATTGTTTGTCTGCTTGTATTTTTCTTTTTTAGTCATGGCGTTGTCGGTTTATTTACGTTTCATGAGTTTGACAGTCCCTCTGGTATCTTTCGCCTTTCTTCTATAATATGCACAGGTGTAGTGTTCATAATGCAGAGTGCTTTATTTATATAACATGTAACTTTTTTATATGCAGATACCATGGACAATGTGACAGATATCCCATTTAGACACGATGCAAGGCTTTTTACAGGTTTGAAAATTATTTAAGTTAATAATGTACAATCATTTATTCCTTAAATACACAATGTTGTGTCCAATTAAATGTTAAAAACCACTTGACATACTCTGGTCACTACAAATGGTCAACTGTGACCATCAATTAAAAACAACTCATCATCAGTCGATTGAATAAGACTATTAAAGACCTCCATATTTTGTAACGTTACTACGTTAGGCTGGTTTTATATTGAAAGCTTCTCAAAAACATATGATTCATCCTACAATAGTTATCAAAGGTACCAGGATTGTAATTTAGTACGCCAGACGCGCGTTTCGTCTACAAAATACTCATCAGTGACGCTCATATCTAAATATATCTAAAGCCAAACAAGTACAAAGTTGAAGAGCTTTGGGGATCCAAAATTCCTAAAAAAAATTATAGCATTAAATACGACTAAGAACGACTAACGACAGGGAAGTAGCGACGTGTTAACATTACAGTTTCATTTTTAATGAATGAAAACTGATTACGAGTTATCGTCATGAAGAAAGTATGTATTGTCGAATATAATGGCGGGAACATACTTGTAGGGAAAATCCAAATGCTGGCTAAAATTGTAAATGAATTCATGAATTTAGAATAGAACCCATAGTCTGAAATTCTTTCAAAATAGTTTCAATATTTGACCGTTATGGCATTTTCGTTCGATTGTTGATTGTCGTTCGGTATGTTCCTGATGTCGTTAATGCAATCCCGCCACCTTTTCTAGAATGTGATCCAGTTTATTACCTTGTTTGTACTAACATGAGGAATACATTTCTGACCTTCCAAATTTCGGTTGGGTTCGAATTGGTTAGTCTTTAGACTTCTATATTTTGTGTTGCGTGTTATGGTTTTTCTGCTAGCTTCTTTGTTTTTAGCTATGGTGTTGTTACTTTGTTTTCGACTCATGAGTTTGAGTGTCCTGAAGGTATCTTGCACCACCTTCATAATTCAATGTTTTGCGAGGTTTTTTTTTAATTTTTATTGGTAGGCATCATTTATATTCAACTCATGTAAAGAGGAATTGCCTTTCTCAAACATTATATACGACGAGGCATATTAATGTGTTGGTAATAATTAGATAATGAATTGCAAGTTAGCTGTTAAATGTGAATTTTAGTCTTGAAGTTTTAAATAATATTTTATACACATAGATTATTACAAAAGTTAAATGTTTTATATATTATCAATTATTATCTTGACCACAAATATGTTATCAATGTCATAACCACAATCCCATCTATTCATTATCGATTTGGGTATCATCTGATCTGTACTTATCATGAGTAATACGATAGCTGCTACTAGGGGGACCGGGTCTGTGTACCCCTTCGGTCCATAAACTTTTCAAGGACGACAGGCTGAACAATTGCTTTTCGTCTTGATATGACTCAATACTGACGCTCGAATAGTTAAACCAAAAAAAAACCGAGAAAGTACGAAGTTGAAAAGCATTGGGCATTCAGAATTCCGAAAGGTTTTACCCAATACAGCTTAGATAACATATTCCTTGGGTAGAAACATTGTGTGTGTATTGTAAGAAGATTTACTTATTTAATTTATATTATAGATTTGTGCATCAAACTTATTATCGGAGTAGCTGCTTTTCTTGGAACAGTTATTGTTTTTCTCTAAGTTGTGTAAGTTTAAAATAATATTCTAGTAAATACTAACCGACATTTTCAGTACAGCAAATTTTATTTTAAATACAATAGTTATGTATTTCGTAATTAATGTAAAGGACAAATACAATTAATTGGCTCTCGTGTTCAATTTTTTGTAATATAATGACGGTTATTTAGATGAACGATTGTTGAAGTAATTGTCCATTAACTAGATAGTTTACTTTCTTGTCATAAAGAAACATATACACGACACAAAGTAGATAACATTTAATTTTAAAATTCAGAATAATTTAATTTTCTATCAATATCTTTCCATGCCACTTATCATTAGATTAAACATATCAAGTGTTGATGTAATTCTTTGATGTTTTCAAAAAATTCAAATTATCTATTCAAACGAAAACAAACCTATAAATCCGACCAAGTACATGCATCTTTTCTACGTGAATGTATCTTATTCTGTTTACTTAAACATATAACTTTATGTTCACTTATAGATTTTTGAATGACTTAGTCTTTTCAATAAGAATTAACATATTGACGTCAACATTCTAAAGCATTTGCTAGAATATCAACTTCTAATTAGAGTTATGGTAGAGCTGACATTTTTCATAGCTGTTTTCCACTGCCGCAAATGTAATATGATGCTCATTTTTTTAAATTTTAAATGAGCCGGTTTTGCTTGCTTTTGCATTGTTCATTTTTAATATTTTTATGTTTTTTTCTGTACCGATAGGTGTTTTGATAACAATATCAATACTAATTCCACCTTATGTAATAATTCTGTATTTTAATTGGATGAGAAACATGGTATTTTTCACCAATTTCTATATATTGAGATTTTCTTTTCTCTGCCGGGGTATTTGCCATTAGGGAATTCCATGTGCCGGGGTATTTGCTAGCAAATACCATGGCAGTTGGGAAATACCCTAGCAAATACCATGGGAGATGGGGAATACCATGTCTAAAAATTACTCAATGAATTATTTTTATTCTAATATGACAAATTCATGGTCATTCTAAATATATGGTTCCAGATGAAATATTTAGGATAAAAAGCATCATTATTGAATTTGGAGCGAATGACGTAAACATTCCGGGAATGACGTCATAAAACTCAACGGAAACGATATGTCAACCGGTCACATAAAACTGGAATCCACTTGTATTACGCTTCACTGAAACTGATGCACAAAGTGAAGTAGTCAGCCTAGAACCAGCTTATGATCATAAAAAGGGAGATATATATATACAGTCAGTGACTGTACATAAAAAAAATAAGAAATGATTATACAGTCAATGCAATTTGACTGCGCAAAGAGCACAGCTACAGTATATACAAAAATTATACATTCAAGTCGAAATTTCATATTATACCTGATTATGATAAACTTTCTGAGGTGGAACATTCGGTGGAATTAAACAATTATATCATGCTTACAAGGGGTATTTGCCAAAAATACCGGTTTCGAGGTAATCAAATTTCCCTCGCCTCACGGCTCTGGAAATTTGTACCTCTCAACCGGTATTTTTGGCAAATACCCCTTGTAAGCATGATATATTTATATAAAAGCCATCTTCACACGATGTTTTTATAACTAGGTATTATATCGATGTATATGTAGTAGTCCTTAACCATTATTTGTTTATTTTTTAAATCAACTTTCTATGATGATTTATATGTAAAATGTAGAACGATAAATATGCTCAAAGATAGGCTTTTTAGAAATAAACACATTAACATTAAAACCAGTTGGTTTTATGATTTTTTTAACCTAGTTTGATTTCAGAATAGGTAACAAAAGAAATTAGGTAAAATGACAAAGATACATAAATAAACAAGGGACTACCAGCAGTGACTGACATGGCAGCTCCATACAACTGATTAAAGAAAATATCTATTGTAGATTTGATCCTCGTGCATAATCCAACATCACATTGTATTTCAGTTTTTTTGTTTAAACTAAATAGAAAGTTAAAATACATATGAAAATGAAAATTTATAAATGAATCAAACAAAAACAACACAAAACATACAATGCATCAGATGCTTATGAACTTATGAAATATTGAATACTAGTACAACAAAACTGTTTACCATAAATATGGTACGGAACACTTATAAAAAAAATATAACAGTCGTGTCGTCTACAAGTTAAGTGAAACAGTTTAAAACAAAAAGAAAGTAATACAAAATGTTGCATAAAAGTAACATGTAAAACCCCGTAAGAAAATTTTGCATGGAAAGTGTACGATAAGTTCTTATCTCTTAGATGCAGAATACATTTTAAAATCAAATGTTATTTGAAATGGAATTGTTGTTGAAGACTTATTTTCATCCACCGGTCGTATTTTAAACAAACGTTTCAATTTTAATGCAAGCGACATCATGACATTCACTTAGTTAAGACTAACTTACCTGTAAACAACCTCGTGCTAAAATGTTCGATAGATCGATACTAGGCAGTCTCGAGCTCAGATATGTACATATTACTGGCTTTTACATTCAACTCCCCTGCAATTCGAATGCATTGAAATCTAGATTGATTAACAAATGTCAATTTCGCTCTACTAAAATAAAAAAATTGAAGTAAAATTTATATATCTGATCCGATTATAACATTATATACATATTTATAGCTTGTATGAAGTAAATTGTAAGCAGTAGCATACAACACAGTACTATGTATCACTAAACTAATATGTTGATATATATATAAATATATATCAGGAATCTGATGTTCAGTAGTTGTCTTTTGTTGATGTGGTACATAAGTGTTTCTCGTTTCTCGTTTTTATATAGATTATACAGTTGGTTTTCCCGTTTAAATGGTTTTATACTAATTATTTTTCGGAACCCTGTATAGCTTGCTGTTCGTTGTGAGCTAAAGCTCCGTGTTGAAGACCGTACCTTGACCTATAATGGTTTAGTTTTATAAATTGTGACTTAGATGGAGAGTTGTCTCCTTGGCACTTATACCACATCTTCTTATATCTATATACTATCTCTATCGGTTTAAAAAATGCAGAAAAACAAATCAGAGGCAAGTAAACAAACGTCAAATAGCTTTTATTTCAGCTATTTGACTAGTGAGATGCTTGTTGAAGAATCTCAATAAATGCGTTGTGTTTTCTATATACGTTTAATCATCGTGATGGCTAAATGCATATAATATAACGTCGCACAGTATAGCGTTGTTACCATAGCGTAATGATTGTACTTCGCGTATGTTCCGGCATTCTGGGGGCCGACAAAAGTGAAATATGTAATGAAAATGTTTAAAAAATTGTAAATTTACAATATAGATAAATAAATTTAAAATTAATGTTCATCTCAAATAAAATACTCAAGTCACTTAACCTTAACTGATCACAATTGAAGTTTATCTCATAGTCCATTCATGGATGTTTCTTTTGGCACACACGGTAGCTTCACTAGGAGGTAATTTTCTTTACGCGTTATAAGTTCCTGTCCTTCTACTTCTTACGGTTAGTGACCACCGTCATCACGTTGACTATTCTGTCACTTTTGGGTGTGGGCAAATATAATTTTGATTTTAATAACAAACAAAGAAAGGTGCTATACAAATATGGGTGTGTCCTGTTTCTATGTGGCTTCTTGACTTCACCAGTGGAGGGTGTGTTCGTTCGGGCGGTCTTGGTAGTAAGTTAATTGTGAACTTTCCATTTCTAAGTAGCAACATTCCAGCAGCACCTGCATACGGGGTATATATCTCCCAACTGATACGATATTCCCGTGCTTGCATTTCCTATCATGATTTTCTTGATAGAGGGTTGCTGCTCACAAGGAAGCTATTACACCAAGAGTTCCAAATGGTGAAGTTGAAATCATCCCTTCGTAAATTTTACGGACGCCAACACGAGTTGGTTGACCGTTATGGAATAACCGTTTCACAAATGATATCGGATATGTTCTTTTCGTCGTAACTACAATCCCCTTCCCTTTCATGAATGTGACCTACCGAATTAGACTATTTACCGGATTTGTTATCACATAAGCAACACGACGGGTGTCACATGTGGAGCAGGATCTGCTTACCCTTCCGGAGCACTTGAGATCACCCCTAGTTTTTTGGTGGGGTTCGTGGGGTTTATTCTTTAGTTTTCTATGTTGTGTCGTGTGTGCTCTTGTTTGTTTGTCCTTTTCATTTTTAGCCATGGCGTTGTCAGTTTGTTTTAGATTTATGAGTTTGACTGTCCCTTTGGTATCTTTCGTCCCTCTTTTAATTCCTTGGAAATTTTCCTCAAATGGGTTCATGTGCGATCTTCTTTGAACGAATCATTGCGATGTGTTTACTGGTCTTTTTTTGGCAACGATCATACCTGAAGTTCTATCATCTGGGTGGTCATGTTTCCAAGGCAACTTTGCCGTGGACTTTCCTTTCTCGTTGTCAATAGCTGTGTTCTGTGTAAAATGTCGTTTACAGGAACTGTTGGCGGCTGGTTGATGTTTCTATTGATTGGTCTTTTACTGAACAGCGCCTATGAGTAAGTCGATTTCAAAACGTTCTGTACTATGTGTGCAAGTTTAAGTTCTCTTAAGTGTGGCAAGCTCCTTGTAGTCTGGGAAATATTGTTCTTAATCCGGACGGCAATTTCCGGAACAATGAGTGTGTTAATACACACCTGTTCTCCTGTGTCGGTCTGTATTTGTATTGTTGCAGTGTCTAAGTTACGAACTTTCTGAGATAAATCTACGAACGCAGACAGTTGAATGCTGACTTTTTCTGTTGGTTTAATTTCTAGTTTATCAGCCAAATATAAACGCTGTGCTCCCTCGTCAAATATTATGTTTTATTCTACTTCTTGGTCGTTATATATAACTGGTGCAGTTGCTGTTTTCAGAAGAATGTCGTGACTATGTTGGGATGAATGCATTACTCTAATCTCGTTTGGTGTTTACACTTCGTTTATCGCTGACCGTTGTATTGAAGGCTCCGGTTTCGTACCTGGAACTACCTATTTATCTTTACATATGCTAATATAATGCATTCCGTTACACTTTTTGCATCGTTTAGTAGACTGACATGCGGCCACTCGGTGACCCTAACAGTTAAAGCATAACTGTTTCTGTTTTACAATTTGATTTCTTGTGTTTGCGTCTGTTACTTAAGTGCACTCTGTCGGATAGTGTTCACCTGAACAAAATATACATGTAAGTGTATTTACCTTCTTCCGTGTGTCTGTGTATTTACCCTTGTTGTATGTATGTGAATGTGTACCCATGAAAAATCTGTCTGAATCTGTGACTCCTTCTCCAGCTTCGAGTATGTCGATCTCTTTAGTTATGTACGTCAACATGTGGCAAATCTAATTTAGGTAATCTTTGGTTGTTACTAAATACATTTGATAGTTAAGGCTGGTGTTTGTATATACGAATATTCTTCTTGAGTATTGTATGATTGTAAATTCGGGCCAGTAAAGTTGCCTGATTGATTTCCGGTAGGATTTTTCTCTCATGGAATTTTTTCTCTAGTGTTTAGCGTGTAAACGGTTGATGTGTTTGTATTACTAGCGTTTGATGTAGGTATATAGCATTGAGCGTTAGCGTTCATTGTTGACTTTTCTTGTAAATCAGCAGTACTGTTTAAGGATTTGATTGGTTGCGTAAGTTTTCGTATTTGCCTAAGTTTACTGTCTAAATTAAACATATACTCATCCGAGTCTGTAATTTCTTGTTTTATGTTGACCCTCGTGAATGACTTCTATCATCTTCTCGTTTAAATCATGAAGAATCTTCTTTTTCTTGGTTACTGAATCCTCTATGGCTGTGAATTACTCCATTTCAATGTGTCAGGATTCTCCTTCAGCTCATCGAATTTGGTCCATAGCTTCGTCACTGCTGCTCTGTTGACGGCACGTATTGCCTTTAACTTCGTAATCATTGTTGAACCAACTTCCCGTCAGTCATGGCACCTAAATGTTGAAGAATCTCAATAAATGCGTTGTGTTTTCTATATACGTTTAATTGTCGTGATGACTAATTGCATATAATATAACGTCACACAGTATAGCGTTATGGTAACAACGTTACCATAGCGTATTGTTTGTACTTCGCGTACTTCTCGACAATGCTGTAGATGACACTATATATCAGTTCACTTATAAATCTTTTATATCAATTTTCAGCGTCTATATTCTATGGAGAAAACTGAGAAAGGCTTCCTATACATGTCTGACAGTTCGCAGATTTCAAAACACTTACAACGAAATAACAACTCATTTGTCTGATGTAGACCAATATCACGAGATTTTACCATTATCTGAAATGTCTGCCTCAGGGTCCCGACCACCTCGCTCACCAAGCATAGATCGAAAACAAAACGTGGATTCGTCTGGATATCTTATTCTCTCTAGCTCATTCAAGAGAAATGAAAAACAATTTGATTCAGCATGACACTACTTCGAAACTGATTTCTCGTTTTTGTTTTGGTATACACAGGGAATATATTAAGGGCATACGATACAGTTACAGGGGAGGTAAAGACGTTGCTAACGTTAATTGTTATTTTCGCGACGTCAAGCTATGACTTATCGGGAAAAGATTCAGATTTCGACCGATTTTTATCATTCAAACTTATTTAACTTTAAAACAAATTCATGGACCCCTCTTTTTTAAAATGCCATTTGGTTTGATTACGCGAGAAGATTATGTGTGCCAATTTTCATGAAAACGTAAATAGTGCAGTTTTTTTAAAATTTGATAAATATACAACAAAAAATGATGTTTTGTTTTACATTCATGAACATTTGATAAATATGAGTTATTTCTGAATAAAAGATGTATACATTTTTAGGATACTTATAAAATACAGAAATACGAAATTATTTAACCAAAAACAACATGTGTTTATCTTTTAAAACAAAAAAGTAATGTCTTTTTTTTTTAAAGGGAAAATACGGCCACTTATTCGAATTTTGAGCAAATGTACAAAATTTCGACCTCATTTTACTCAAAAAGTAGTACATGAAGGTATATTTTTTATTACATATTTGAATCAATCAGGTAAAAAATAGTCTATATGGAATTTTTTTAGCAAAATGTAAATACGGGATAAAAACTGTATCGTATGCTCCTAACACTATTATATACCACCAGTATCAAACCTATAATGCAGGAAGAAATTTTCAAGGACAAGGAGATTAGAAAAGAGAAATATTATCGAAAAATCAGAGAGAATTTAGAAAATGACCAATGCTTAATCATTTGTAGACGTATCAAGATATCCCTCATGATGATTAATAAAAATTGTATTTCCTTTTAGATGGTTATCCGTATAAAAGGTACACATAGTCTTAAAATGTTTTTTGCATTATTTAGATTGCAACTGCTATTAAACTCTGAATAGGAGAGTAATGTACAACTTATAACGTAATAAAAGTATCAAATCAATTTTGAAAGAGGTGACATGAATAATTATTATCTGAATTTTCAAAATAATTTATCGTCTAAAAATTTGGACAATCATAAAACAACTCTTCATCGTCTGCATTAAACAAGATTTAAAAAAACATTTACAACTACGTCAACTACAAACATGCTGACGACTACTCTATGCACAGAAGCAGCAAATTAGTTAATCTGTTAAAATTTTGAGTTTGAATTAATGAACATTTTTCATTTTTGGACATGTTATATCACCCCCATTTTTTTGTGGGATTTGTGTTGCTCAGTCTTTAGTTTTCTATGTTGTTTCTTGTGTACTATCATTTGTCTCTTTGTCTTTATCTTTTTAGACATTTCGTTGTTAGTTTACTTTCGATGTATGAGTTTGACTGTCCCTCTGGTATCTTTTGCCCCTCTTTTATGAAATATTGTGTTTAATTTCTTTTGTTCATTGTTGAAAACCGTATGGTGACCTATGGTTACTAACCTTTCTCTTGGAGTAAAATAATTGCACTTTCAAGAAATTCTGTTCAAATCAAAACTCTTCACAAATGTCTGGCCGCTTGAAGGATTTCAAATAATCCATTAAATTTATAATTTACACATGTCTTGTAATCAATATTAATTTCCTTATTAGTGATTTTTATGGAATTAGGATTCCGATATATGATCAAATACATGAACTAATAAAACTTGGAAATGACAACGAGTGAGACGAGATGTGTTATAAGAGTTATATATGCTATATATATGACATGGCCTATAGTGCGCACCTGCATTGCTGCAAGTGTGATGAACTTCAACTTGATAAAATGTTTTTGTTTTAACTGAAATTCAACCACATCAGTAGTTTAATGGTAGTATGTTTGAGTGTGTAATCCCAATTAGTTAACATAATCATATTTGAAATGTGTGATGCAAATGCCGCTACCCATGCAGAATTTAGAATTGAGAACAAATACTGGTTATTTAGCTTTTTAATTATCTGGCTCAGTGTGAAAATAGGTTGTCTTAGTGCAAAGTTCATGCAGGCTCAACTCTTCCTTCCCTAATTTCCAATTCCAAATATTCCACTTGTTACAAACTATGAGTACTTAAGAGTTAAAATATATAGTTATTACAATACTCTATCTTACTATGTTAAAATAATTATTCAACACTTCACAATCATTTATATTAAACACTTCGCACTTATTTTTTGTGACGAAATTTACATATTGTGTTTCCGGTCGGAATTACAGATACATTCACATCTATTAGAGATGCATTCCAATAATATCCAATCAAACATTACGAAAAAGCATTTACTTCATACGAAATATGTTAATATTAATCAATGATATATCCCATTATGAGTATAATTGATGTGACCGGGTATCAAATGATCCAGTAATTATGATGAAAACATAAGGGCCTGGGATGGTGTAATTTTTAATCAAAACCATTGTCTTATATCTGTTTTATAATTGTATAAAGTTGAATTCTTTGACTCGTTATTTGTACGTCATGCCATTTACAAATTGGACCCCTATTTTTGCAGTTGTATAGATAACAAATAATTGATTTATTTGATTGTCGTTTTAATTTCCTTTTTTCTGCATAAATAAAGAAAGCAAATTCAAATCATCTTGTCTAAAATACATATTGCCTGGTTAGTGGTTCCGTGATATTTTTCAAATTTAACTATATTATTTTGTATAATTAATCTCATAATAAATACCAGGATTGAAATTTTATATTAAAGCCTGACGCGCGTTTCGTCTACAAAAGACTAATCAATGACGCTCGAATAAAAAATTGTCAAAAAGGCCAAATAAAGTACGAAGTTGAAAAGCATTGAGTTCCACAAATTCCTTAAAGTTAAACACAAATCTAACACATTGAAAAAGACGTGCTTTTTATCATAAAAAATAAGAAAAAAAACCAAAAGAAACATTTAAATTCGAAGAAAACTAACAATCCCATTTAAAAAAAAACAGCCTAATAAGACTACATAGATAATCAAAAAATGACCAGCACTTATACCACACAAATGACACTCATGAAATGCTTTCGAAGGATGGGGTGATTCTACTGTCATGTGCCGCCTATCTAAGACAAATTCTGAAGAAAAAAAAAGGTCACATTCAATGACAACAAAACGGGGATGTAGTACTTACAAATCAAATAAAACCGTTAACAAATATTTTTAGATATTCCATCATAATGATAAACCAAATCATAAGGGTCCTTTGAAAAACTTGAAGTGTACTGAATTGGAAAAATCCATTTATAAATTGGGAATAGCTAGTTTGCCAACAGTGAATATATCGTCATGTGTGCAAGATTTGTGATTACCTTAGCCGTATTTGGCGTGCAACATTTTGGAATTTTGGGCCACATATGCTCTTCAACTTTGTAAGTGTTTGGCTTTATAACTATTTTGAATTGAGCGTCATTGATGAGTGTAGACTTGCGTATCAAATTATAATCCTTTGATAACTATTGTGAAGGATTTTCATCAACTGATTTTTTATGTTGGATCGGTAGGAGGTTTGCCATATTCTGTTATCTAACTCTCTTGTGATTCTAATTTATACAAAAGAAACGAAACTCTTTGTAATTGATTCTTTTAAGAATCAATGTATATAATTTTCAAACAATGTACAAAGGGGAATTTAACTTATATTATCACATGTAGTCAAATGAAAACTTTGATCTTAAAAAAAAAATCTTTTGAGATTCACCTGATCATAATGCTATCATTGCACCTAAACTTTTGTAAGAAGCACTTACTTGCGATGAAGTCAAGATCTAATGTATGTTATGCTCTGTATTAAAGTTGTGCCTTCGTCTATATTTCATTTAAAGCCATATTGTAGCGCTTAAAGTATGATATATATTAGAACAAATATCAAATTTGTAAATACTAGAAGAACCATTTATGAAATAAAGGGGGGAGCTTTACTGAATAAATGTATCTGTAAAATCGACATCTGAAAAAATAAAGGTTAACATCATAAATATTTTTTTTCTCGAAAAATTACATTTGTGAATGAGGCGAAAGATACAGAAGGAAAATTCAAGCTCATAAGTCGAAAACAATAACGTAACAAAAAAGATAAAAACCCGACGACACAGCAGTTTACTAAACACAACATTGAAAACTTAAGACCGAATAACTCACACACCTCAAAAGCAGAGGGTGATCTCTTATACTCAGGTAGTATATTGAAACAGTACACATAACACACATTGTTTGTTTCATTTACCAAAATGAAATATTTGTATTTGTCGTTATTCTTATAGTTTAATATATAATATGTTTATGATTGAAGGAGGAAATTTTTCCAAACCATTATACATGGATAGACTAAATATTAGTTTTGTTCTTCATGACCTTTGGAACAGTGGAAGTTAAAAAAATAATATCTTCAATTGGTTTACGTACATCGTTGAATCGAAAACTAATATAATTTTATAAATTGTACTCCGCACGTATATCTTTTTTAATTAGACTCGACAATGCTTTCATACATTAGCCGTTTTTTGTTCACTATTATGATGATCAATCTTGTTCTAAATCCTGGTAATTATGCATATAATATAAAAATTTAGATGTTTAATATATCAGCTTGTTATACGAGATATTAAAGGGGCATTAACTGTCAATTCATGTTCTATACATAATAATCAACAGAAACTGGTTTATAAGATTGAAGGACATATAGGGCATACCGGTTTTATATTATCTGTAGACGTGATTGGTATATGTCCTGCGCACTGATCGTGAACCGTTAACCAAAATAAAAGCAACCATAGTATAATGCTGTTCAATAGTCACAAATTGTTCGAGCGAACAAAAAAATCGGTGTAACAAACTAAAATCAAATCGAGGGAAAACATCAATTATAAGGAGAAAACCCCAGAACAACAGAGACATTGAACTGCAACAGAAACAAACCTTCTACTAACATTTATTTGAATATCAAATTATAACGGAAATAAAATATTTCATGTGTCAGTTCTTTGATAGTCATACTTATCATTTTGTTTGTTTTGTATTGTATTATGAACATATTTTGTAGTAAAGTTGTATCTTTATAGCAGCTCAAATACAGACAACAATAATGAGAAATGCGAAAGATATCTCAAAATATTTACCATGGACCACCAATATCCCACTTCCAGCTTCTACAAACGTGAATAAAGTATCTTCCCGAGAAAAAATAGAGGTATCTCCATGGATTTCATTTGCAGGTATAACACTATGTCAGCTTTGATCATTATCATGTTACATACATCTAGAGCAATGCGACAATTAAAAACTAATAGTCAAAACATCTTTATAATTTTTACAAATCGCAAAAATTCCAGGTAAAACACAATAACTTAATCTTTTTAATAACACTAAATATACTTACTAATTATAGTAATTTAAACTTGCTATTACCAGTCATAAAAATAAAATATTTTACAGAAACGCATTTGTGTCATTCAATCGGTCAACTTGTTTGAAAGACATAAAGTTATATCTATGAGGAAATATATTGTTTCATTGGAAAAATGCAGAATCTTAAAAATATCATGTTTTTTGGGGGTTATCAACCTAATATTTAGAGTTATTTTGATAGGCAGAGTTTTTAAAATTACTTTTCACCTTAAAATCTAAATGTTTTGCTTTTGATGTACATGTTACAGTAATGAAAGACAGTATGTGTTATCATTCCATTGAATTCAATAGATTAATAACCGAAAAGATGGTATAGAAGCAATTGTTCCTTGCGTTTCATATACGATATCATGGTAATCGTTCGGTTAGTGATATGTTAAACGTTAAAGATTATGATCATGTCACAAAACATAACATTGACAAATTGTCACAACTGTTGAATATTTCTTTTTTGTTTTTAATAATATATTTCATATTTTGAACACTATGATTGTGGATATGGAAGTTTTTCAAAATATGATACACAAACAAGGGTTCAAGAATATTTCCGTCAAGTCTTTCAAAACGAGTCACTTAGTGCAGAAAACAAGTATGATTGTGCTGTTAAGTGTTCTTATAAAGGTGCAAATTATGCTGTATAATTGTGAGTATATAGATCTCAATTATTTCATGATTTTCCTTATTTTATATTTAATTATATTAATGAAAGCTTTGGTAGTTTAAATAAAGCAATATGCACTGCTTTTTTTAACTTTAAAACACGAACTTCAAATACGTTTTACAGAGTTTTAAACATTTTGCTTATAATTCCTTCTTTATATTTCATGTAGAAATGTAAGGGAAGTAAAACTAGATGATAAACCGAAACAAAATCGTCAAAGACATAAAAAAAAAAAAAAGATGTGGTATGAGTTCCAATGAGACAACTCTCCCCCAAAGTCGAAACGACATTCAGGTGAACAACTATAAGTAATCATACGGTCTTCATCATGGATCAATCGGTGATTCTGTTGTATCAATTTAAATTCATTAAATGCACCTTATACCGAAGAATGTCATATTATAATTATCTTATTTAAAATTTCACTAAATTATAGACTAACTATGAACCTTATTATCTATATTTCTTTGTTCTGATTTGAATTACAAATACATTAGAACAAGGCACATGCTAAAGTAAATTATATCGATCAAATTGTCGTTGCAAATACGTAGATAGCTCATCCAGAGACAATTTTGGTACGCAGTATAAGAATTTTTTTATCACTCTCATTTTCAATAGTGTATATGCCATGCAACACTATTATTTTTTTTTATATATATATAAAAATTCTTACATATATAATGAATAAGATCTTCTGAAATACCACAGAAATTACAATTGTAAATAGAGCATATAGAAAGTAAACCAGGATATTGCATTTAAAGTCATTGAATATGTTAACTGTTTTTAAAAGATAACCGAGATAATGTATTCTCGATATAAATCTCTGACTTAAAAACAAAAAAGTAATTATAAAATCATGTTAAATTATATCAATTAAAATCTGGAATCCGCTTCCTTGCCAAATTTGTAATAATACGTAGAAGATAAGTATAAACAAGAATGTGTCCATAATACACTCCACTCGCACTATCATTTTCTATGTTCAGTGAACCGTGAAATTGGGGTTAAAAATCATATTTTGGCAATTAAAATATAAATATCAAATCATAGGGAACATGTGTACTAAATTTCAAGTTGATTGGACTGCAACTTCATCAAGAACAACATTGACCAAAAACTTTAACCTGAAACTTGCACTATCATTTTCTATGTTCAGTGGACAATGAAATAAGAGGTCAAAAATCTAATTGGGCATTAAAATTAGAAAGGTCATATCATAGGGTACATGTGTACTTAGGTTCAAGTTAATTGGACCTCAACTTCATTAAAAACTACTTTGACCAAAAATTTATCCTGAAGCGGGACAGACCGAAGGATTGACGAACGACCGAACGGACGCACAGACCAGAAAACATAATGCCCCTCTACTTACGTATGTGGGACATTAAAAGATGTGGTATGATTGACAATGGGACACTCATCTCAAGATTCAAGTATAATAGTATTATATACTGTGGATTAAACTTCGATCTACATAGCCACGTTTGTAATGATATAAAGCTTGTTTGCGTTTCTTTTTAAAAGAACACAGGTTGTCAATGTATTGTCAATCTTGATAAAAATCTGGACCCATTAAGCAACTATTGTGTGGATGAATGTTCATCATTTTATGACTATTACTTTCAGGGTGAAGGAGGGTTGTTATTCTTTGCAATTGAAAGAAAAAATACAGGTAAGGTGGGCTTTTTTTCTTGTAGTCAATTTTAATAATATTTACTTATTATAAGCTGGGTTATAATACTCATAAACATACTAATCGCTTGAGAGACCCAGAAATATACTTTTGACAATTAATTCGTATCAACATTAGTCTCCACATTTCATAAACCAATTTATTGCGAATTTTCAAATACAAAAGTAGCATAATTCAAAGCATTCAAAATGCAATTATTACATAGTCATGGTAACGGACAGTAACTTAATTATTTTCTTTATATGCTCAAGTCGCATGCATATAGATAGACATTTTATATTAGCATTATTCTCATTTTATGATAAAAAAAAAAAATCTTTTATTATTACTTTATAACTCGTGATATTTTAAATATTCGTATAATTCGATTGTACCATATACTAAAAATCAGCTGATTTGATTTTTTTTATAAGCTCAAACAGAAGAAATGCTCGATTGTCTATTCACGATCTTGACGGTATGACACATTTTAATTGTCTTGTCGTCGCGAAAGGTCTATATCATACAGAGCCGATTAAATATTGCTGTCAAATACTGAAGACTTTACAGTATTATAGCATTGATGCCAGCTTCATATTCCAAATGGGTAAGTATGTACGTTTTGTGTCAATGTGTATTAATTTATGTTCCTTTTTTGTTTAGATTCAATCAAATAGTAGGATTATTCATATCATACTGCACGTTTTATACAAATTATCTAAGATAGGTGAATTGATGCTCTGAAAAATATCTCATCAATTGGATAGTTTAGTAAGCTAGAACACTGATGTTATGTAGCATTAGTAATTAAATTATTTCTGATGTTGGAAATCAAATATATGCAAAATAAAGAGAAAATATAAATAGTTCACACATTTATTATAAATAAAACACAACCTTCTTTAAAATATATGTGAATGTAATAGCGTACACAACTTAGATTTTAATTTTAAATTTAAATAAAATGCACGTGATGATATTATTAAAAAAAGTCTAAAATAAAATCTTTATTTAAGGCGATAGATATTTACAATGGGTTTTTAATCAGATCGAAGATTACGAAGGACAAGTCTACTTCAGAGTCTTATTCCGAAGAAATAATAATTTGGTTTGATTTTCTTTAATATACAATTTGGCTGATTTAGTTTAGTGCAGTTCACGTGTTATGATTACTCGACAAAATATATGATTGCAGACTACAATATCCTAAAAGGACAGCATTTCGTTTTCGTAACAATATTTTATATATCGGAATATGAAGCTGTCACCCATGATATCATGATGTATAGTATGGGCACATCATTAAAACATGTACAAAATATATATTATAAATATATCTACACCTTTACACTTATTTAAATTTGCACAATGCTAACTGAACAAATTTTGAATGTTTGACTCTTTATATTGTTTGCGACAAATTAAACAGGGCAACCATCTAAATCACCTTCCACCTTCGTAGATTGAAGAGAACAACTTATATAAGGCAATGATATTTAGTATTCAGTTTAACAAGAAATGATTGGTTCAGAACTCCAATTGTGGTTTATTGGCTTACTTTAAATAACTTGTTCAACAGTTTAAATATTGCATTTAATTTGCAAATTTGCATTATTCTGTCAAATTTACAAAAAAGCTAGACGTTAATGTATGTCAACAGTTGTTTATATCTTTAAGAAAATTAAATAACAGGTATTCTTTAGAGCAAAACATTCTAAAAACAAAAACAAACTATCAAGGTCGTTTTCAACTATAAGCGACTCGCAAAACGAGTTTACAGTATAAAATAATTGTTATTTAACTGATTTCCTAGGGTAACAATTATGTTCTATTTTACTAATGTGGAGTGTTTGTTCCACAAAATGATTTATAGAGTTAGCAACGATTATCAACCTGTTTTTATCATATCCTATTTATTCCTCTCTGTAAAAAAACAATGCCGTGTCGATCATCTTTCATATATGTACTGTATGACTCACATAAACATAAGCTTAATCAAGATGTTAAGCACAACTCTCAATAATCAGCTTTGAATGAAGTTTAAATTTACATTGTGTTGCAATTTACTTTTTTACATACATGTGTATATTTGAAATGACAGGGAGCAACGTTTTCGTAGCAAATATCTTTCCAAAAAAATATTGAATTTTATCATTATGAATACAAACTAACTTTTTTTACATTATAGATATATATGTTTACGAATGAGTGTTGGTGTATCTGTATTTTTGGGATCTATTATAATTGTATTTCTCTTAATTATGTAAGTACAAAAAAATTGAAGTATTACTGACCACCATTTAAAATAAGAACCTCTGTTGTAATTTAAAAAATATTGTCTTTAATTGGAAACTATTTCTATCATAATCTCCATGTCAAATTCTCCATTTTGCTTCAAGTTATGAGTACATGTATTTATGAGTCCATAGATATAGTTATTACAGGAATATATAACAATTAAGATGATTTCAATCTTCGATTTCTCACCAGTATCATGTTATCCGCCAAGTCGTATGGTGTTTTCATGTCCAAATTGATACGTTACGCTCGTTTATGTCAACTGCATGTTTCACTAAAGAAGTGTCCAGTAGATTGAAAAAAATACTGCCCGCAGTGAAAGCGGGTCTTCAGCAACAATAACAAATCCGGTAAATAGTCTCATTCGGTAGGTCACATTCATATGTTGTTTCTTTAAAACTCTAAAAAAATTCTGGATAATTTTATGTCTCGTTTTTTTCTGAAATAAGTTCTATCGAAACTTTTGATTTTTCAACCCTGTATACCACCATTCCCCATGTGAAATTAAAAAATCGTATAAAAAAGATAATCCACTATGCTTTTTAACATTAAAATGGTAGCATACGCTATACATTTATGACTTTGGGATACCATAAGGCATATTTGTTCATTTTGGAATTTCAACCAAATTGAAGAACTAGACTTTCCATCACTGTATTGGATACAAAAACTAAATAAGTGTCCTTACAATCAACATTATATTGTGGAGTATAAAAAGTGCTCCACGAAACCTCTTTCTAAATTATTAACATCTATTTTATCAGCAATCAAAGCCGATCATCAAAGTTATTGTGAAACTGCTTATTCTAGAGGTGTCGTGAATCAGATATGGATACTAAAAAAATACAAAGATATTTTAGTCTATCCCAAATTCATGTATTTGGTTTTGATGTTATATTTGTTATTCTCGTGGGATTTTGTCTGATGCTTGGTCCATTTCTGTGTGTTTTACATTGTAGTGTTGTGTCGTTGTTTTCCTCTTATATTTATGCGTTTCCCTCAGTTTTAGTTTGTTCCCCCGATTTTGTTTTTTGTCCATGGATTTATGAGTTTGAACAGCGGTATACTACTGTTGCCTTTATTAGAGTACTTACAATATAAGACTCTCTCATCTTGTAATTGTTTTGAAAAATGTGACTTTTCTACACTTTACACAAGTATTCCCCATTCAAAACTTAAAGACAAATTGTAAGAGTTGGTATTGCTTTATTTCATAAAAAAGAATGGCGAACGTATATACATGTATCTTGTCTTTGAAAGAGCTAAATCGTACGTTGTGATGAATCAGTTTTATTCAAACAAAAAACCTTTGAAACTGACATTATCAAGACGTTTGATTTCTTGATTGACAACATATTTGCTACATTTGGAGGACGTGTTTTTCAATAGACTGTCGGCATTCCAATGTGAACCATTCTTGCCGACTTGTTCTTGTTATGAGGTAGACGTCATACAGGTACTTCTTATGATGAAAGATAAGAAGTTAGCAATGTCTGTTTACTTTACTCTCCGCTAAATAGATGATGTTCTCTCACTAAATAATTCAAAAACGATATTCCCGGGCATGTATTTCTATCATGATTTCTTTGATAAAGGGTTGCTGCTCACAAGGAAGCAATAAAACCAAGAGTTGAAATAATCTCTTCGTAAATTTTACCTACGAATTGGTTGGCCATTATAGAATAACCGTTTCACAGATGATATCGGATATGTTCCTTGTATCGGAACAACAATCGACTTCCCTTTTCACCATGAGTGTGACCTACCGAATTAGACTATTTACCAAGTTTGTAATAACATGAGCAACACGAACTTGAAATTATAGAAATTACATACACGACTTCCTCCGTCGCATTTTTAGACGTATACCTCGAATTTGACATATTATCATCTTAGTACCAGAGTCTATTAAAAACGAAACTTGTTTTAATTTTGAAAACAACGTAACCGGATTTGGAAAAAAACGAGTGACCTTTGATAAATGCACAAAGAAATTTCCAGTGTGTTACAACGAAAAATAAAATAACTGATAGAAAATAACTACTATGAATGAGAATGAATGTTATGAAAGATTTTTTGGTTATTTCATTCATTAGATAAATAGTTACTTATATTCTATGGTCAATCAGATTGACAAATTATGTAGATATTCGAACAGAAGACAAAAAATGTTTATTTCTTTTTTTACTAAAGCTGGTGTTTTTATGTTTTTTTATGGGTTTTTTTTTTTTTTTGCGTTTTGTATTATTTTCACAAAAAAAAATACTGTTCATAGAAAATGCCATTTAAATGTTTCATTAACTGATTTAGATCTTTAAACATGTGTATAGACTGAGACAGAACGAGTCTTCGAGGATTCAAAAGGTGTTTGGTTTTCTTTTGTTATGAATATAGTCTTTGTATATTTAAAAAGTAATGTGTATAGGTCTAACTCTGATCTACAAAGGTTACGGCTATGATTTGTTAAGTTCTTTGCTTGCACTCTTTGCTACAAGTATAACAAATACTAAAAGTTTGAATACCATTACGAAGTTGTACCTCACGTATAGGAAGATTATGAAACGGTTTGATTAGCCAATTTTGATTTTGTTTAGCCTTTAGCTTGTTGGAATGCTAAAAGTATCTCATGATCCTTTACTGTATTTGCTTATTGTTGTAGGTTGACAGTGGGATAATCATATAATGTATTAGAGGAATGGAACTTCTTACATTTCTAACAGTAACATGCAAAAAAATGTCATTTGAAAAAGAGAGAAAATGAGCTCGAAGTTAAATACTATGGCTGTAAACTTTGACAATCGATCTAAGTCCTAACAATTTGTACAAAATCTTCCTACATAAAGAAAAAAGAACCTATATCATTTATCACTATAAAATATCTAACTCGTATAATTTTGTATATATGCTGCTACTCAGACTTTGTAAAACGTCTGAGTGTCTAGCAGAAAATTAAACCTGGATAACTTCTAGTAATTATTCTCAAAAATTCATCGAAAGATACCAAGACCTTATTGTGCGGTTATGCAGTTGTAAACTTGAATTCTACTGGCTGCCTTGCCATCTGCTAAAAAACCATGTTCGCCGTACACAACCCAATCAAATTGTCCCAATAAAAGAAACCTTCTTACAAACATGTGTCTGTAGCCAATCAGAAATCGCGTTGTAATATGTTGACTTTTAACCTATAACTATCGACCTGAAATCATGTGTGCTATAAAAAGAACAAAGTAAGGTACACGCTGTCTTGTGATAATCTTCGTGTATTGCCCTACATAAGGTCAATTGACCTGTTAGCCTGTCCGCTTGTGGAAATTTCCACTGGTTGACATCTATACATGCATGACGCAATCAATGGCTTTATAAATATAGAGAAATTCAAATAACATATATTTATCATACATCTCTGTAACTATCAGATCTGTTCTTCTTCTTAAAATGAAGTCATTCTTTTTTATAAACAATAATACGGAACAGTTGTTGAAAACTTGTGGACAAAGTATTGGACGATTTATGTTTACGGCAGTTTCAGTAAAATCATTAAACAGTTCATTTAGATTAACACCTTGCAATGATTCATTAAATGACTGTAAGCTGTTTCCTTCAATTGTTTTATTGTACGGTGGAGCTTTTAAATATCTATTCAATGAGTATCTCAAGCATTGCAGTGAATTTGTTTTATAACGATTTCCATCAGCTTTACGCACATCCATATAAAAATGACCAAACACTTTAAGGTGTCATACTGTTCAAATCCAGGATCCATTTTCTGTACTTTTAAATACTCTCTGAAAATAGTGGCTGCTGCTATATTCTGCTTTATTTAGTCAGCACTCATTTTCAAACGTTTTTGTTCAATTTCTTCATCACTAGTATCAACAAATCGTCTTTTACCAGACTCCATCTTTAGTTGGCATAAAAACACATGAACTATGCACTACATGGAAAATCAATAGATCATCAGGTTACACGATACACATTAAGAGTGAGGTCAGTGGGCGGAGTTAACATGTTACTATTGCGTAGTGAAATCTAGGACATATTTTAACCTGTTGTGTCTGTTTATTTTGTTCACAGATTGGTGTAAATATAATGGAATTGTATGCGACTGTCATACAAGTAAATACTAGCTATAAACCAGGTTTAATTAACCATTTTCTACTTATGAAATTTCCTGTAATAAGCCAGGATTATGACAGTCGGTATCCATAAGTTTGATATTTCAGCGTTTGATTTTGCTATTTGACTAGGAACTTGCTATTTAGATTTTTCGTCGGAATTCGGTATTTTTGAGATTTTACTTTTTACAAATTGTATCAGAAGTGGAGCAGGATATACATTATACCAATTTTGAGCAACCCTGTTCTGTTTGCTTAATGTTTTAAATTGCCTTTTTGATATGTTTTCCTCTCTTGTTTTCAATGCATCATTGTTCACATGATCATGATTTAAATCATCCATTTTTCAGTGTCTATATTCAAAGACGAAAATTAAGAAAGGCGTCATACACAGGTCTGACAATAAGGCGAGATCAACACATCTACAACGAAACGACGCATCATTCGTCTGTTACAGGCCATTATCATGAGATATTTCCATTGTCTGAAATGTCATCTCCATGATATCGTCCAACTGACCAACACAATATAGATCATATACCATGTATTCAGCATGTGGATTCTTCAGTATATTATATTCCTGCCAGCACAATTTACGAAAGTGATGATTAGCTTGGAGCAATCTTACACCGTGCAATAAATTTAGTGACTTTGATAATTTTTCAAACAATAAGAGTTTATACATAGATGTATGTCATATGAACACCTACCTATAGGAAAGACTTTGAATTATTTATATAAAAAAATGTATATATTTTTTATGAGTGTTTAATGTTTCTTGTGTTGGCCAATACATTCAATTCTTATCTTTCAATTCCTTCAACATTTTCATGAAATAGTATTACAAGAATAGAAGAAAACAAAAACACTTATGGCTAAAAAATTTGAAACTGAAAATTTATCTAGCGGACACTTATTTTTAATGTGAAAGATATTTCACAACAGGTTTTTGCATTGGTTCATCCCAGACAGACTGTTATACCAAATCCGAATAACTTTTGTAAAGATCGACATTATTCTGATCTTTGAAATAGAGAGATAATCACATTTGCCAAGGGTGACTTGAATATGGCAATTTAATGACACAACAGACAAAATATTTTTGATAATATGCAAGTGTTTATACAGTATGTAAAACACCAGTAAATTCATATCGCAACCTAAGATGACCATTCTAAATTTATAACAAGCACGATATTTTGTGAAAAATGTTCGTTTTTTTTGTTAAATAATCATGATTCTAGTTTACGACAATCCGACAGCGACATTAAGTTACTACGTTAAATCAAACGAAAACTAGAGATTAATTAACAATCCCCAAAAACTAACGCATGCGTACACGATAAGTCTGGTTCTATTGTCTAAGTGCCTTTCAAAATTGTGATGCATGTGTATTTACATATCAAAATTTACATACCTACTTTTATCATCTGATTTTCATCATTTTTTTAAATGTTTGTTTGCGGTTTTCATATATACAAAACTTCATAAATACGTCATTATTGAACAAAATGTATCAAGCTGGCGATGCTCTTTTGTTGGTGTAAATTGATTTGCAAAAATGTTTAATACATTATAATAGTACACCCACATTCTTATCTGACTATCAGTTGTGTATACACTTTGTTATATTTCTAAGTACCAAATAGAATACAAAAATTAAAAACTGTGTGAATCTGGTTTATAGGTGCACTCGTTTATGTTATAATGTTATATTAATTATCACTAGTATTACATTCTAGAAAGATATTCCTTTTTTTCACTCATTGACATATAAAAGAATATAAGTATTATTACATGTATACTATTTTTTTCTGATACTACAGTGCACTTTTTCAGACTTCTGCTTCCCGGACAGTTGGTTTAAATGTAAACGGGAATCCACAGTTTGCATCCTGGGCAACTAAGGAAATTGTAAACAGGAAATATTTGGAATATATAAGTATCAATTTAAAAAAAAAGAAAAACTGTTAACCTAAGTTAATTCTAAATACAAAATTTATTATACCAAAAAAATAATATTTAATGCAAACCCAATTGAATATTAAAGACAAAACTCAATTAATTTAATAACTTTTGTTTTAATCTCACGGTGTTAATTTTGATTCAACACTTCACATTTAATGTACCTTAGCGTGTTTATTGAACACCTCACAGTTATTAACAAGACCTACTATCATAAAACACTGTGCGGGACAAATTTGCCATTCCGGTATCGGCAAATCTGACTTTGTCGGTTTACAAGATATCAAAAAAAAATTTTGCCCACTGATAGATTATTGAAAAACTGAAAAAATGCCATATGTCCCAACTTGTCACTGTTGTCACTCTTGTCTCTGCAGCTGATTAAAAGTACATTTCCCATGGGAAATTTGATACTTCCCATGGGAATATTAGAATTTCCCATGGGAACATTGAAAGTTCCCATGGGAAAAATTACTTTTCCCATGGGAAGTTTAGAGTTCCCATAGGAACTTTAAAGTTCCCATGGGAAAAGATGAATACAAAAATTTCCCATGGGAATTAATTCTTCCCATGGGAACAAATTTTCTTCCCATGGGAACAATTTTTCTTCCCATGGGAACAATATTTCTTCCCATGGGAACAAATCTTCTTCCCATGGGAGCAATTTTTCTTCCCATGGGAACAATTTTTTTTCACATAGGAACAATTTTTCTTCCCATGGGAACATACTATATTACAATACAAACATTATTTTCCATTTGAATTTTTTTCTTCAGAAAAATTACAATTTTTTGCAAATACTGGATATATGAGAATAAAAGAGAATATACTTCTGCCTTAGCTGGATGGAAAGCTGTAGGGCATAACAGATTTTTGGAACCTTGTAAAACATCTCAGAAAAGCAGATTTGTCTCCCGGACAAGTTTGCAATTCCGCTGAGTGCAAAAGTTGTTCACCTTAATTTTTGGAGTTACGTCAAAATGAAGTTGATAACTTGGTTGGTATTGGTTCCCTGATATTTGTCCTAAAAATTTTTGGCTCTAGCACCACTGTTAAAAAAGTTATGCCCCTTTTTTCAACAATTTCCTTAGAGGAATAGTTGTTTTCCTCAAGGGAAATCAAATTTCCCTAAAGGAAAAAGATTTTTCCTCAAAGGGAAATTGTTTTTTCCTCAAGGGAAATTGTTTATTCAAGGGAAAAAGATTTCCTTCAAGACAACAAATTTCCTCTAAGGAAATCATTGTTCTTCAAATTTCCTCTAAGGAAATCATTGTTCTTCAAATTTCCTCTAAGGAAATTTCTGAACATCAAATTTCCCTTATTTGTTCTTGTTAAACATTTCTTCTCTATACCATGTATACAAACAGTATGAATATAATTATTACAAGACTGTATAGTTGATGCAAATGATATTCAAAACTTTCATAAATGTTTGACTCAACATTTTAATGACATTGACAATTGATAAAGTCTGACTGTTTAGATCTAGGTATTGTTCATACTTTTTATAAAATTTAACTATGATTTATAAAAAAAATTTGTAGCAAATCATGCAAATGATTCTGTTTTCTTTGTAATTGTTTCAATGCAATACATTAATAAGCAACCAATTTGAATGTCATACCATTTGTGGTGTTCTAAAGAATTTGTTTATATATTTGCAGATTAAATAATAAAATATACACTTTTCGTGTTATTTTAAATTAAAATTGTCTTCTGTTTCAGCTTGTGTACAGTTATTCAATCCACTATGTAAGAATTCAGTGAATACATTATTCCATTCACTTAACATTTTCCTTCAATTCTAAGAGAAAACATTTTTGCAAATTGTTCTTCAATGATCTTCTTCCGTATATTTGATATGAGGGAGCGATGTAAATGAGTGGATAAAACTGGTGTTCCTTTTTTCAACAACAAAATAGTATTTGTTCTGCATTCTCCTTTCTTTCAAATAATATATATAATATGTTGTTGCTTTTATGCAATAGTGTTTCTGTGTATCTATGATAGAACTCCATTTTGTTTATGGGCATTATCATGTGATAATGATGAAATTTCCTGTTTCTTTTTTGCAGGAAAGCACACATTCCAGTTCAAATTAATCCAATTATGCACTTTGTAAATAAATTTCAACTTTAAGTTTCCTCTTCAGTAATGACCTATTGATCATGAAAACCAAGATGTCTGATCACCTATAAATACACAAAATAAACAAATAAAATGTTATAAATGGAGAGAGAAACAGCAATAAATGTTTTTCATATGTATCTTTCTTTATTAAAATTCATTAAGTAAACTTGAACCTTGGGAAAAATAATTAGCTGTGATGTAGACTAGAAAGTATAAAACGCAAAATAAAGTATTCACAAAAATTAGTTGATTTACATTAGTCCAGTCTGTGTTTGCAGGAAATTTACATCATAGGTTGCCATATTCCTATTGTGCCTGTCCAAATTTCAGAGCCTGTAGTTTTTGTAAGTTTAGTCTGACACTAAAATTAAGTGGTTGTTGTTGTTGTTGTTTCATACCGGTTATATTTATTTTTTGTAATTTATTTTGTAATAAACTAGGCAATTAGTTTTACAGTTTGGACATGTTGGATTGTTTCAATTTTTCATCTTTGGGTCTTTTATAGCTGCCTACTTTGACTATAGGGTATGGATTTTCTCATTATTGAAGGTCGTCACAGGCCTACAATTGCTTTCTTAAAGCCATGATAGTTTTCATATTTAATATACCACATCTTTTAATTTTTATAGTAATCATGATTATCATCTTTCAAGTTCAACAACTTTAAAAAAAAAAAAAAAAAAGTGGCCTTACCATTTAGGTTTAGTTTGCTTCTGCAAATTTTAAATTGCCTATCATTTCTTCTGTTTATAATTTCTCTGTATCTTCTATAGTTCTTGTCCTATACATAAAAGAGTAAAAGTTATTATTGAATGGCATCTTGCATCAATATTTTTTTTTGCTGTTTAATGTACATGATGTATATTAATGTGTGTTTAATAAGAAGAGTGCACACGCTGATATGTCTCGCCTTCTTTTACTAATCATTGATAATATGTTGATAGTCCTAAGTATAAAGCTTTATCACAACTGTCACATAAACTTAACATTAACCAAGATAAATAAATAAAGACTAATGAACCATGAGAATGAGGTCAATGTCAGATGAACCATGCCAGGCAGACATATACAGCTAACAATGCTTCAATGCAACAATTATAGTTGACCTATTACTTATAGTTAAAGAAAAATAGACCAAATCACAAAAACACTGATCAATGAACCGTGAAAATGAGATCAAGGTCAAATAAAACCTGCGCCACTGACCATGCTGACATATAGATCATAAAATATTTCTATACACCAAATACGGTTGACCTATGGCTTATAGTATTTAATAGATAAAGACCAAAACTCAAAAACTTAACTTTGACCACTGAACCATGAAAATGAGGTCAAGGTCAGATGACATCATCCCACTAGACATGTACACCTTACAATCATTTCATACAACAAATATAGTAGACCTATTGCATAAAGTATGAGAAAAACAGACCAAAACACAAAAACTTAACTATAACCACTGAACCATGAAAATTGTCATAAATAGCATAGACATCTCTTAGTTTTGAGAACAACATGTGTTAATTCTGCAAGTATAATCATTGATAAATCATGCACAGGATTGACTTTTTTAAAAAAGCCTATATATTGAAATTTTCTGAAAATATTGCATGCATTTATTAATATGACCAATTTCAAGAAATGCGCAAAGATGTGAGATGATTTATATAATTGTAATTTCAGGAGGCCTTTGTGACCTTTGTATGATTTTTATTTTAGTTTCTTTTTTTATATCGAAGAGTTTAATATGACGTCCATTATCACTCAACTAGTATACATTTTTGTTTAATGGCAAGCTAAAGCATGCCTCACAGGCAGGGATCCAGGAGGGTCTGAGGGTTGGACATGTTGGAACCTCCTTTCTTCATTGTTCTTTATTGGACGATCAATGCATTTGAATTTTAAAATTAACACTATTCGAACGTAAATATATTTCAAAACTAAGACGCTGCAATGTAAAATCCCAGTAGAGCTGGGAAGATGGTAATAAGTCATTCCAAAAGAAAAAAGGACATGCAATCTGTGTTTAACTGCAATTGGCAATGAATTCCATTATTTATTTGAATGCAATTCTTTATTAGTTAAAAAATATCAGAAATCAGCATATTCCAGAGTACTATGTGAAATATCAGAATTAAGCAAAAATGAAAGGACTAACTGTCATTGACAAATATAAACTTATTACTTAAAAATGTGTCTATATTTATATATAATTCATTTCAAAGTTAACTAAAATATTATAATGTTAAAATATTATAATATAAAGTAATTTTCCATATATATTTTATTTCTAAGTTGTTTTATTTATTTTTTTAATTGTATGTGATTGTATTTGGTAATTTACCTCTTAATTGTTTCACATGTCAATGTGACGGAGTGTTTTTCAAATAAAGCAGATTGTATTGTATTGTATTGAATGGGGACATGTAGTTGGACCCCCCCCCCCACCCCCCCATTTGTCTTTGGTTATGAACCCCTCCTCGGGTTGTGGGATTTTCTCGTTGCATTGAAGACCCATTGGTGCCCTTTGGCTGTTATCTGCTCTTTGGTCTTTTGATACATTCCCCATTTACATTTCGATTTTATATTCAGTTCTATTATAAGTATTAGACTTCTTGTTGATTTGGTTTCACATTTCGGCTTCGTCAGAGGAAAGCGTTCCAGAAATAAAATAGCCTTGCAAGACGTCATAATTATTTGGACTAGATTTTCACCACCATCAACATTGTAAAGCTTGTCTCACTGTGGAAGAAATGAGTTTGGCGCGTTTACAAAAATACAATTGTCTGTGCTGACAGGGGAGTGTGTGTGCATACCATTATTTAAATTTTCTAAACCTTCTTTTTCAATATTTTGTGCATTTTTTGGTAATATACTGTCAGACCTCGAATGCTGCTTTACAAAAACGATCAACTTACAAGTAATGTAGGGGAAGGAAACTAGCTAAAAAGACCAAAAATAAGCCACAACTAATGGGGTCTCATTTGGGGGTTCTGTTCACGGATCTCGCTTTATAGTTACTATTTATTTTTTTTAGATTCCCGCATCCCGCTTACACTATGTAAGTAAACAATTCTAATATTTTTGTAAATTCCTATGTCCCGCTAAACTTCATTTCCAGTTTTCACGGCACAAAATTTTGACTATTAGTGACACTAAGTACTGTGGTATTTTACCAATAGTAAGGCCATATATTTCGGTGTGTAGAAATACCGCAAAGGAATTCTTAATGGCGCTGACTAAGAAGAAAGTTTTTGCATTAAGCAGAGGCGGATCCAGGGGGTGGTCACCCGGTGCCGGTGACCACCCCCTGGGTTTGCAAAAATGGTGCACCATGTACCAAAAAATGGTGCACATTGAACATTTTGAAAAATAAATTCGTCGATCAAATCAATTTGTTTATCGTAATCACCAGTCATAAAGTTAAATACATGTACCTTGACAGGTATGTTTATACAATGAACATGTAATCAACAATCGCTAGTTACTTGGTCGATTCCTTAATAAGGACACTAAAACGATGTTTTAAGATCACAGAGAATATGGATATATAGGAGGATATGATTAAATACCTCATATCTGTAAAGTTAGGTATCAATAGATATTGTAATTTTGAATTTAAATGACTTTTTAATCAACGCGTGCCACTCGGCACGTGACTAACGGCTTATTGCAAATTCACTAATCATTATGTTCAATCAACCTAATCCAATACACAATTGTCTTTTTATCGTTACTTATAGATTAATTAATTGTTGTTGTTGAATAAACCTAACGGTTTAGCGTGGTAAAATTTCAAGTTTATGAAAGAAAAAAAAAAATGAATTTTGTGTTTTAAAACTTTGCCTTATATTTTGTTTTTAAGCTTTTATTAAAATTAAAGAACCCTATTTTTGGATACAAATTGAGACAAAAATGCTTTTGAGATTTCGTTTCCTTGTTAACAACACAAGAGTTTACATATATATTATCATTATACCTTGAATGAAAGACATATGCATGAGTGTATGTGGTGTCCGTGGGGTTCTTCAAAATCCGATTACAGAAGTAATATAGAAAAACTCCAAGAGGTAAAATTATATTACGTTTTAAAAAGAGACTATAAATCATAACTGTCTCCTATGAACAATAACTTTAAAACTGATGTCAATGCTTTTTTTTTAACAATTCATCTTTATTTCAACAATTGAAGATGAATACCATTTTATTTTATAATGTAATAAGCATCTTGATGTAAGAAATATAATTCACAATGTGCAGGCGCAAATCTAGAGCTTGAAGCGGAGGTTTGGGGGAGGGGGTACGTGATAAATGTTTAGAATACTAGAGAAGTTTTCTTGTTAATAAAAACCATATGTTTTTCAATAAATGGCAAACTTTTTGTTCATCCGGCATATGGTTACTCTAAATAAACTTTTGATTAGTTTAATTATTTGATTACAGATCGTATCTACCCGTTTTGCAATTGCTGTATCACCCTAAGTGAGGCTAATAATGATATGTATAATAAAATATAGAGGTAGCAGTCTTGGATTGTCTTAATTAAATCCTTTGATCCTCTAATTATCAAGTTACCCTCTGGCCAATGTAATTATGACTTGTGTATATTTAAAGAAGTTTCTATATATATCTTTATTCTCATAAAGCAAATGCATTACATCGGTACAGAGATAACAAATACAACAATAAAATTTACAATATGTACAAAACAAGCGAGAGAGGTTACAAAAGTTACAAGCCAGGAGTACATCACGGGCCGACAAACACAAGTATTTATATTTTCTATAAAAAAAAACCAAAGCTTCTTCAGAACTGGTTTTCTTGTACTTGACATAAGTTCAGAGAATTTAACTGTATTTTGCCGTTTTGTAAAATATGCAGTTAAAAACTCTTTTCGTTTTTGATTGAAAAATTTGCATTCAAATATAAAATGATATTCGTCACCTATTTGTCGATTGTTACATAGACTGCAAAAGCGGTTTTCTCTGATTACGTTTTGCCATCTTCCTGTTTAAATCGGCAACTTAGTTTGAAACCGACAAAAAACAATTGCGTCTTTGCATGAAGTCCAAAATATTAAAATATTCTTCAGTTCCAAGTTTTTCTTAAAAATTTTGTAGTTTATACCTTTTGACGAATTTTGAATGAGGGAATTCCAGTTCTGAATATATTGATCTAGCAATATCTGCTTTATGACAGTTTTTAACCATTCTTTATTAACAAAATTTTGTGACTCCATATGTTTGAGAAACCACAATCTTGAAATATTTTTTGTATAAACAAGATCCATTTTATCTGGTTATTATGTATATAGCGACAACGTGTCACCCCATTCAATATATAGTAAAGATAACATTACAAAATATTTTAAGATTTTCAAACGGTGTGGTTGGGTGTCACGTTGACAGGGGGAAGGGGGAGGGGGGGGGGGCTGGGTTCACCTTAATTATGATTAAAACATGTTTTTTGTACTGCCTCTTATTAACAGAAACTAAAATCTCATTAAAAATGAAAAATCAGAATATATTTTAATATAAAATTTGTAGAACAGAAGTTAAGTATCCCATAAAACATCATGAATCATTATACATGCAGAGACCAAAGCAGCAAAGATATAGTCAATAGAATCTATTTGCATTTGCCTATGTTCTATCCTTATAAAACCTTGCTGTGGGGCATGGTCTCTGACATCAGAAAAATGAATGAAGTATTGGCAACTGGACGTTGTAGCAACCAAATATAAATCCTCACTTTTCCGTGAAGTGTTCACAATTATTTGTCTTTTTAAAATTAAAAGGATTAAAAATTCCCAAACTGAAAAGAGTTGAAAATACTTTATTACTTTAGAAGTAAAAATTATAACAGACAGAATAAATACGGCAGAAACAAACAAATGGGAAAAAAATAGAGAACAATTTGAAATACCATATATACATGTTTAAACAGTATACTAGCAGATTATGAACGGGTCAAGGTTGAGCGAATGTGAATTTCTACCTATTACACTATTTTAAAAGGTGACAATCACTTTTTTGAGGCACGTGTCGAATACACATTAGATAACTTTCTAATTAAAAAAGGTATAATTGTAAAATTATGAATTTTTACAAAGTCTATTTTTATATGCCATGTCCTTTGTAACAGTTGTATCATTCCATCAGGTCCTTAGTGCACAATTTTGTTCTTAGTGCACTAAGGAGGGTCCTTTGCGGTATTACTACGGACCCCATATATTTGAAGCTGTTCAAAATACTGTACATTATAGGTACGTGTATCAGATTGAACAATAATTGCCATATATATAAAAAGAATAAGTAATCTGGTATGAAATATGTCCACTGGAACGACCGTGCAAGTGCTATATATATATTATAGCCAGTCAAGGTCGTTAAAAACTTCCATTTGTTGTTGTCCACTGAAAATAAGCTCTTGAATACACGAATCCCCGTTTTATTAATGCCAAATTAATTTGTTAATATTTCTTATTCTTTTTCTTATGATTTTATCATATTTTTTTTGTGAAATTTTCTGTGTGGTTGAACATGAAATTGCCTCCGATGCTACAAAGAAAATTTGTTTAATGTCAAATATTGGAATATATATGCTAAGTATTACACGTGGACAGGATGTTCCCCAAAAAATAAGTTATACACACCCCGAGGGTACACGCTAGTGTCATATGGAAAATTACTGGGTCACCTGTAAGATGGTAATCAGCCATGCAACTAATCAGGTTACTTAGCTGACCATGTCACTTCAATTTAAAGTTTATCGGTAGATCAAAATGATAAATTCGTTTTGATTAAACATTTCAGATCTAAAGGATTTATCATTATAATGAAGTGAAATAATTAAACCATATCGTATTATTTCTCAAAAGATTATTTATTTTCATATTTTTTTTTATCTATGCCGGGAAAGAATTGAAAACTGTATTTATAATTTTTAAATTTATTTTATAAAAAATCCGTGTAGGTCTCATGAAATGGAACCCACGCATGCCTACTTAAGATTTATAAAGGAGTAGGTTCAGTAAGACCCCTTTTCGGCCCCAAAATATAGCAGTTTTACTAAATTGTATAGTACTAGAACCGAACACCTGTTTTGGGATATATATACATATAGTTAATTTACCGTAAATAACTGCGAGAAAATGAATAATACACAAGTTGATAAGAATGTAGGACAGAAAGTCACAGGACAAAAAGTCACAGACAAAAAGTCACGGACAAAAAGTCACAGGACAAAAAGTCACAATTCATTTTTTCTGATTATTTTCTTTGAATAAAAAACGCTTATTTCTACAAAAATATTTTTGTATTTTTGTATATAAACCAACTTTTTAAACAAAATATATAAAAAAAATATCAAAGATTATCAAATAATTGTTAAAAAAACAAAATGTCAAAGTGACTTGGCACTTAAATGGCTTCATGGTGCCAAGAAAAACACCTTATGCATGATTAAAATTAAATAAATCTTCATTTTTCCAGTATACTGACACATTTCCTAAACTTTAATATGAATATATGTATTTAAACGTAAATATTTCAAGATTTATTCTTATATATTAAAATAATGGTCAATAAATTATTTGTGACTTTTTGTCCTGTGACTTTTTGTCCTATCAAATTTGTGACTTTATGTCCTGTGACTTTTTGTCCTGTGACTTTCTGTCCGTTTACCGTTGATAATTGTCTCTTCTCTGCTTATTAATTTGCATGCAATGTTTTCTCTGATTTACTTGTGAGATCACCATGATCACCGACACTAATAATAATTACCTAAAAAAAATAGGTGCTCCGTACTGGGAAGATCATATCGGATCCTATCAATTTATTGGTTCCATTCCCCCAATTAAATGAGTCTACACGTCTCCTTAGAAAAAATGCCTTGCAATGCGTCTGGACTACTAAGTACTTCCATATAATTTCGAAAACAGATAATAATCTATTTCACTGGATGAGATTGGGCTGACGGATTTTTAAATGGAAATGTATTAATTTTTATTTATAGCACAAGTTTTACAAGGCAAGATTATTCACCCTTTTCGCCCTACAAATCAAATGGTTGCCTCCTTACACCTACACGAGCTAAAACAAATACATATGAACATTTGATATCATTTATTTTGTGTGACAACTCTTCACCAATGACCTGAGGGGGATGCTTGCTCCAGTCATGCTTCAATGATTCCCTATATAATCAACAAAATATTTCACACCAAAAAGGGGGGCGGGGCTTTCTCCTTAATAAGAAATCTCTGTTTTCAGGCATAGGCTCATATAAATTTGCCTTTTGAAGAACTGAAATAAATATGAAACGGCTAATGAGTTTTCAGATGCTTTACATTAAAAAACATCATGTACATACATGTGACATACACAATTATATATAAATGTAGAATCAAATCTTGATAAATGTATGTAGTTGAAATTGTTAGCTTTAAACATTAAAAAAATGAACTCCCAAAGTTTAAACACAATTAACATGATTAACATGATTAAGAATGACCATGTACATGATGTAGTCTGTAATGTATGCCATTGCCATAAAGCTAGATCATTGTAGGTAAACTGTCATCTATTCCCTTAAATCTTTGTCCCCAGTCACCCCAAGTTTGATTTAAATTTATAGTCAAGTATATATCTACTCTATTAGGTCTCTAGTTTGGATAGTGTATAACTTGCAAATTAAAATCATACTCCTTCCAAATTTCTTTCTTTAAAATATTATGGATGAAATAGCAAGTAAAGGATGAAATTAAATTGGATGAAATGTGTTAATTTTTTTTGGTAAAGTCATGAAAGTAGTATGTCTGAAGTTGTCAAACTTAATTATAGACCCTTCAGGGGCGTATCCAGTCATTTTAAAAAGGGGTTTCCTAACCCAGGACAAAAAGGGGGGGGGGATAATTACATGTCCCCATTCAAATGCATTGATAGTCCAAAAAAGGGGGGTCTTTGACACATTCCCCATTCCCATTCTCTATTTATCATGTAGTGGTCGTAGTCCGAAGACACTTGGTTTTCCCATAATTACTTTTAGTATAAGTTAACAGAAATCTATGAAACTCAAACACAGGGTTTGTGACCAGAGTTTTTGTCCAGAGTTTAGGAATTACATGAATTAGGGGCCAAAAGGGGCCAATATTAAACTTTTGTTTGATTTTATAGAAAATTGAATTATTGGGGTTCTATATATATATATATATATATTCCAAATCTAACTGTGTATTAAGATTCCTAGTTTTTGGTCCTGTTTAAATTGGTCTATCTTAAGATTCAAAGGGTCCAAAATTAAACTTATTTTGATTTTGATAATATTTAAATTCTTGGTGTTCTTTAATCATGTTAATATGCTGAATCTGAATATTTACTTAGATTTTTAGTATGGGCCCAAATTTCAAGTTGGTCCAAATTGGGGTCCAATAATTTACTTTGTTTGATTTAAAAAAAAAATGAATATATGGGGTTCTTTGATATGCTGAATCTAACCATTCACTTAGATTTTTGATATTTTGGCCCGTTATCAAATTGGTCCACATTGAGATCTAAAGGGTCCAAAAATGAACTTTATTTGATTTCATCAAATAATGCATTATTTGGGTTCTTTGATCATGTTGATATGCTGCATCTAACCATGTATTAATATTTTGAATATTGGACCATTTTAGAGGTTAATTGTCAATTTAAAATTTTTAAGTACTTGGACCACATTCATTCAATGTCAGAAACCTATGCTGCATCAACTATTGAATCACAATCCAAATTTACAATTCAGAGTTGTATCCATAAAATTGAGAATGGAAATGGGGAATTTGTCTAAGAGACAACAACCCGACCAAATAAAAAAACAACAGCAGAAGGTCACCAACAGGTCTTCAATGTAGCGAGAAATTCCTGCACCAGGAAGCGTCCTTCAGCTGGCCCCTAAACAAATATATACTAGTTCAGTGATAATGAACGCCATACTAATTTCCAAAGTGTACACAAGAAATTAAAATTAAAATAAAACAAGACTAACAAAGGCCAGAGGCTCCTGACTTGGGACAGGCGCAAAATGCGGCGGGGTTAAACATGTTTGTGAGATCTCAACCTCCCCCTATACCTCTAACCAATGTAGAAAAGTTTGAATTGAATGTTGTGTCCATACTTGCTCCAACTGTTCAGGGTTTAAAGTGTACGTTTGTATCACGCTGAGCCATGCATAGCATTCGTATTGGTTATTTATATATTAATTTGAAATTTTGACGAGTGAGACACATACAGATTATACTGTAAACAATATTTCAGAGTTTAACGTAGTCAAGCAAAACAAATCATAGAAGAATAGTTGAATCATGTTTTTGTTGTCCAATGAAAAATTAGTACGAACACCAAGAAAAAGTATGGGAATGTTTGTTTTTTAAACTATTGACCAGGGTGAAAGTCTTTGAAAGTCATGACTGACAAAAAGTTTGTGAAATGAAATAGCACAAATATTCCATTCTTATTAAATATTATTGTATATAAAGAAAATACTGATGTTTAATAATAGTTTTTACCCTTTTTATGTTTTATAGGACAAGAAATATAGAAAAATAATGAAAAATATAAACAGTTTCAATAGAAATAAGCGACAAAACAAGATAAACAGAATACAACAAGGCCTAAATGGTAAGACCACTTCTATATACTGTAAATTCAGAAATTATTGCTTGCATTTATTATAGTGATTTTTCAGGGAATGGACAACTTATTGTGATTACAAAAAAAATCTGCATCACTTATATATCATGTATATACATGATATATATATATGTTTCTGTTATCAAAATATGATTTCTTATTTTTGCGATACTCACCCAGTCACATTAATCGCATTACTAAAAACCTCTGGATAATTTCTAAATTACAGTTATAAACATGATAAAAGTAATTGCCTTTGAATGATGACTCTTATAAAAATAAGATGTGGTATGGTAAATGAGTGACTTATCCACCAGAGTTCAAAGAAGTGGATGCAAGAAATTAAAGGCCAATGATGGGCTGGCCTTCAATAATGAGACAACACTTCCTTTATAGGTCAGCCAATAAAGATCCCAACATGAAAAGATTTAAACAATCCAATTTAGTTCAACATGTTCAAAAACAATAACAATTAATAAAAAAATATCATGTCTGTGAGCACTCAACCTCTTACCTGACCATAATATAGGACATTTGTTCAAATAGCACAACATATGAACATTCTATAACAACTTTTGCAAGTGGCTAAACTTTAAATATCACTGCAAGGCACTAAACAACGAATATTAAATCTTGGACACAAAGCACTGAAATTAGAGAACTCATATAAAGCATGACAAGTAAGAATATCAAATGAAAGTTTCTTAAATGTTAAAGTCATATGAAACGAGTGAGTGATGAAAAATAAAGTTTGTCCAACTTTTGAACCAATGCATGTATACATCATAAACTTAGTCCTCTGTGCACGATTTTATCATTATTTTCACAAGTATATCATATAAATCTTCAATTTTTTTTCTCTCTGTTTGTTATGATTTAACAAATAATGCTGCTCATTAAATGCCGTGTTTTGAAGCTGAGTTTTACCGATTGTCACCTTATAGTAAACAAATCACAAAAAGTATGGGTATTGAGCACGTGTTTAACATGTATAATCAGCTCTTTGTTTATTTCAATGACAGATCCATGCGTATTGTGGTCACCGGATTTTTACAAGGAGGGTTACGCTCGGGTCACTATGTATATGGAAAATATGTATCGGTGAATTGCTTCCTCGAAGCAAGCAATTAAAAATAAGTAAACTTCTTCTAAATGTGGACAAATTAAAGAATTTTCCTCAGAAAAAAGTATATTGAACAGATATATCATGTTAAGGAGGGGTATTTGCGAAAAATACCAGTCGAGAGAATGTTAAATTTCACGAGCCGTAAGGCGAGGGAAATTCATTCTCAAGACTGGTATTTTTCGCAAATATCCCTCAATAACATGATATATCTGTTTAATTACACCGAATGTTAATGTACTAAAACGCATTGATGATCGTGACGTTACAAGCGTCCAGTCGGATAGAGTATTTTTTGGCAAATACCACGGCAGAGAGGGTAAAAAAGGCATATCCTTTTAGCAAATACCCCGGCGGCGTTAAAAATGAACGATATTCATTTGATAACAGTAAATTGGTGAAAAATACACTGGCTATTATTAACCAATCAAAACCCCGGATTCTTACATAAGGTGTAATTAGTACTTAAGTTGCATAATGAAAACTATCCATTTAGTTATAAAAAACATAATTATTATACATATTTTTTTTTTATTTGAGGCTTCTTATGACTTTAATTAAAACATGATAAAATAAGCTTATTTATATTGCTGTTTTTTTCTCCATTTATCATGTTTATAACTTTTTTTTTATTTTGTGTATTTATAGGTCAGATATCTTGGTTTTTATGATCATCGTCAGGTCCTGCAAGTCTATACTGAAGAGGAAACTTATTTGTTAAATCTTTTCTACATAATGTGCTAATTGGATTAATTAATGTGAAATGAACTCAATTGTGTGTTTTTCTGGAAAAAGAAAAAGAAAAAATTCTACAAAATTGCTATAAACAAAATGGAGTACTATCAAAGATGCACAAGAACACAGTGGTGTAAAATGTAACAACCTACATATTCACTGATGGATTATGGAGAAATTAAGAAAAAAAATAGTATCTTTGTCATGTTTGTTGTCGAAATAAACACATGAGTTATCCATTCATGTACATAATATTATGTACATGGCTCTCCATCATATCAAATATACAGAGAAAATGTTTGAAGAACAAGTTGCCAAAATTTATTCAACCAATTGAAGGAAGATGTCTTGTGGATGGAATTATTTATGCACTGAACTGTTATGTAGGGTGTAGAATAATTATACACAGCAGCTGAAACAGAAGACAAGTTAATTTGACATGAAAAGTGTTTATTTTATATAATCTTTTGTATCAACATGATCAATAATTCAGTCTAGGAGAAAATATATTTATACTGTTTGTCAATGTTTGTACTGTTATGAAATTTTTATAGAGGAAAAACATTTCCTTAAGGGAAATTTGATGTTCAGAAATTTCCTTAGAGGAAATTTGAAGAACAATGATTTCCTTAGAGGAAATTTCCTCAAAGGAAAATTTGAAGCCGCAAATTTCCTCAAAAGAAAAAGAATTTCCTCAAAGGAAATAATTATGCAGCAAATTCCCTAAGGGAAATCTTTTTGAAAAAAGGGGCATAACTTTTTCAACAGTGGTGCTAGAGTCAAACATTTTTAGGACAAATATCAGAGAACCAATACCAATCAAGTTATCAACTTCATTTTGACTTAAACTCCAAAAATTAAGGTGACAACTTTTGCACTCAGCAGAATTGCAAACTTGTCCTGGATACTGTTAATATTCTTATACAAGACCTGTTTATTTTCTCTTGCTTATGACCTTAGATATATTATTAATGCTGTATGTTTATGCTTATGACCTTAGATATTATTGCTGTATGTTTATGCTTATGAAATTAGATATATTATTGCTGCATGTTTATACTTTTGACCTTAGATACATTATTGCTGTATGTTGATTGTCACTTGCTTATGACCTTAGATATATTATTGCTGCATGGTTTTTTTAAATGCTTATGACCTTAGATATATTATTGCTGCATGTTTATGCTTATGACCTTAGATATACTATTGCTGTATGTTGATTGTCTTTTGCTTATGACCTTAGATATACAATGTATAATATTGCTGCATTTTTATGCTTATGACCTTAGATATATTATTGCTGCATGTTTATGCTTATGCACTTAGATATACTATTGCTGTATGTTGATTGTCTTTTGCTTATGACCTTAGATATACAATGTATAATATTGCTGCATGTTTATGCTTATGACCTTAGATATATTATTGCTGCATGTTTATGCTTATGACCTTAGATATACTATTGCTGTATGTTGATTGTCTTTTGCTTATGACCTTAGATATACAATGTATAATATTGCTGCATGTTTATTCTTATGACCTTAGATATATTATTGCTGTATGTTTATTGTCACTTGCTTATGACCTTAGATATATTATTCATGTTATTTGTGCAGGTTTATTGACACTTGCTTAAGTTATTTTATTGCTGTTTGTTTAACTTTCTGTTTTTGTTTCACACATTTTACTTGATGGTGTTATCTCAGTGAAAGATGAAATATTAAAACACAATTGTAATGTTTTGTCTTTTTGAAAATGATATTCTCAAATGTACATAACTTAAATTAAGAAGTGTTGAAATTAAGTAAGGATATGGTATGTGATTGCCAATGAGACAACTAAAAACCAGAGATAAAGGTATTTTCAGCCAGTGACTGAACAGCCGTCAACAATGAGCAAGACCTATCAACATTTAAATGTCTGCATGAAAAAAATACAAAAACATTCAAATAGATAAACATAAGACACTGTGTGCAATGGTGTGAAAGCTATATATGCAAAACTATATACTGAAAATTCAGAAATTAATTATTATTGCTAGCAATTGTAAGTGCGATTTTTCTCAATTTCATCATTTTTTTGTGTGCAAAATTTAGAATAATCCTGTTTAGTTCATAAAAAATTTCAATATGCAAGTGTATATTATTGTGATTATAACCCTGTCACTATTTTCACAATAATAAAAACAGCAATAATTTCTGAATTTATAGTAGTTAAATTTTTGACACATAGTGATTTACTTTCAATTAAGCATGGCAAGACAAAAAACGTAGAACACACAATTATATATTTCTACAATTAAGATTCAAAGAAATATTTGTACCCATAATAACTTAGTCCGTTTTGTGAAATTGCTTCACTCATGCAATGAGAGGATTTTTTATGTTTTCTTTTTAGTTATATCACTTCCCATGTGAACAATTATTGTTCCCATGGGAAAACATATTGTTCCCAAGGGAAAAATTATTGTTCCCATGGGAAAAATTATTGTTCCCATGGGAAAAATTATTGTTCCCATGGGAAAAAATATTGTTCCCATGGGAAAAGTATGTTCCCATGGGAAGAAAAGTAGTTCCCTTGGGAAGAAAAATTCCCTTGGGAAATTTAAAGTTTCCCTTGGGAAATTTAGAACTTCCCATGGGAACAAACAATTTACTTATGTTCCCATGGGAACTTTAAAGTTCCTATGGGAACTCTAAACTTCCCATGGGAAAAGTAATTTTTCCCATGGGAACTTTCAATGTTCCCATGGGAAATTCTAATATTCCCATGGGAATTATTAAATTTCCCATGGGAAATGTACTTTTAATCAGCTGCAGTGACAAAAGTGACAACAGTGACAAGTTGGGACATATGGCATTTTTTTTATTTTTCAATAATCTATCACTGGGCAAATTTTTTTTTTGATATCTTGTAAACCGACAAAGTCAGATTTGCCGATACCGGAATGGCAAATTTGTCCCGCACAGTGTTATAATTTTGTTTCCGGCCTGACTTACGGAAACAATCACATCCATAATAGATGCACCACAATATTATCCAATCAGACGCTAATAAAAAGCCTTAATTTCATACTTAATACGCTAATATTTACCAATGATAATACTATTATGATCTGAAGCGTAAAATTAATGATACCGTGAATCAAATGGAGACATATGGGTCTGGAATTGTGTAATTTTCAATCAAAGCAATTGTCCTATATTAGTCATATACGTGTATATTATTTGATTCGTCGTTTAAACGTCATTCTGGCTAATACATTTGATTTCTTTTGATTGTAGATTCATTGGATTGTCGTTTCAGTTAAATTAATAAGTTTTCTTATTTTCTTAATGAGCAAAAAAAAAAAAAAAAAATAAAATCATATAGTTGTTATTATATTATGCCTGGCTATTAGTTCCGTGAAAGTTTTGAAATTAAATTATATTATTTAGTAAAAACCAACAATCCAACAGATCTAACATGGGTGAGAAAGGAGTGATACCACGGATTAATTATCATTCATCAGCCAATCAACTAGCATTTTTGTCCATAAACTTTATAACTTTTACAGTTCAAGTATTTTTTCTCGATAAGCGTACGATTCGTTTCGTGGATAAAGAGTTCATATCACATATAAAATTTAATATTATGAAATTAGTGATAATATAACGAATAAGGTTATAACATAGTTTTTCCTTGAACTATTTGATAAATAGCCAATTGATACCAGTACAGCAAAAGTGCAAACCAATCTTGTTAAATAAGTTAATTTAGTATATAAAACGTTTTCAGTTTTCAGCTACATTTTTTTTATTTTAACAACCCCAGAAATCATTGACAACTGTTAAAATAATAAGGAACTATTGTTAGATTGTATATAAGGCACATGCAAAATTGACAGAAATTTTGACTATATCTGTTCAGTAAAAAATAATACAAAATCATCATGAAGATAGGAAGGATACAAGAACAATCACATTGAAAAGAGACATGCTTTTTATCATACGAAAGTAACAATCAAAGTCAAAGAAAACCAACAATTCAATATAAAAAAAAAACAATGACAGTCCATATTTTTATAGTTTATTAACATGATTATGATTGAAGAAGGAAATTTTTCAAACCATAATACATGGACAACTAAATGTAAATGTTGTTCTACATGACCTTTGGAACAGTGGAAGTTGACACTTTTAAAATTGTCAATTGATTTACGTACATCATTGAATTTAAAACAATTATAATTTGATTTTATAAAATATACTCCGCACGTATATCTTTTACAATTAGACACGACAATGCTTTCATTCATTAGCCAGTTTTTATTCATTGTAATGATGAGAATTCTTGTTTTAAATTCTGGTAAGTATGCATATGATATAAAATTTAAGATGTTTAATATATCAGCTCGTTATACGTGATATAAAGGGTCAATAACTGTCAATTCATGTTCTATACATTATATACAGCAGAAACTGGTTGATATGACTTCAATGACATTTCGGGCAAACAGGTTTCATACTAGTTGTAGATGTGATTGGTTCTGTCCTGTCGCACTGATTGTGAACCGTTAAATAAAATAAAACAGTCTCTTAAAATAAAAGAAACCATAGTATGCCGCTGTTCAATAGTCATGGATTGTTTAAGTGAACAAAAATTTGCGTTACAAACTAATACCAAGGAAAAGACATCAACTATAAGAAAACAACTGAACAACAGACACATTGAACTGAAACAAAAACCAACGTTCTACTAACATTTATTTGCACATCTCATTATAACGGAAAAAAAAGATTTGACGTTTCATACTTATCATTTTGTTTGTTTTGTATTGTATAATAATCATATGTTTTGTAAAGTTGTATCTTTATAGCAGCTCAAGTTCAGACAACCATAAATGTAATGAAGAATTCGAAAGATATCTCAAAATATTTACCAAGGACCACCAATAAAAAACTTCAAGCTTCTACAAACGTGAATGAAGTTCCTTCCCGAGAAGAAATAGAGGTATCTCCATGGATATCATTTGCAGGTATTACACCATGTCGGCTTTTATCATTATACATGTAATGTTACTCCGATAAAACTAGATCAATTCTATAGTTTAACCAATTGGTAGAACATCTTTATAATTTTGACAAACCGCAAAAGACACAGGTAAAACATATTAACTTTACCTTTCTAAAAATACTTGTATACTTACTAATTAAAGTAACTAGAACTTGCTATAACCAGTAATGAAAATTCAATTTTTACAGAAAGTTATCAAAGAAACCAGAATTATAATTTAATACGCCAGACGGGCGTTTCGTCAACATAAGACTCATCAGTGACGCTCAGATCAAAATAGTTATAAAGCCAAACAAGTACAAAGTTGATGAGCATTGAGGACCCAAAATTCCAAAAGGTTGTGCCAAATACGGCTAAGGTAATCTATTTCTGGGATAAGAAAATCCTTAGTTTTTCAAAAAATTCTAAATTTTGTAACGGTAAATTTAAAAAAAAAAAAAGACCGTCTAATTGAATTCATGTCAACACAGAAGTGCTGACTACTGGGCTGGTGATACCCTTGGGGACGAAACGTCCACCAGCAGTATTTTTTATCAGTCAATCGTTCCACTTATTTCAAAGACAGGAATGAATGTTGTTATCCATTCGTTTGATGTGTTTGAGTATTTGATTTTGCCATTTGATCAGGGTCTTTCCTTTTTTAATTCTCCGCGGAGTTCTGTATTTTTGTTATTTTACTTTTTGCTTTTTGTGTACATGTTACAACATTGGATTAAATAGATTAATAACCGAAAAGATGGCATAGAAGTAATTGTTGCTTGCATATACATGTACGATATAGTAACCGTTCGTTCGTGATATTTTATGAACATTAAAGATCATTAACACATCACAAAACAGAACTTTTACAAATTTACAAATTGCCACAACTGTTGAATATTTCTGTTTGTTGTTATTACTATATTTCATATTTCAAATACTATGGTTGTGGGTATGGGAGTTTTTCAAAATATGCTACACACACAAAAGTTCAAGATTATTTCCATCAAGTTTTTGAAAACGAGTCACTTAATGCAGAAAACAAGTATGACTGTGCTGTAAAGTGTTCTTCTTATGAAGGTGCAAATTATGCTGTGTATTTTGTGAGTATATATATATATCTTATTTATTTCCTGGTTTTCCATTTTTGATATTATATTAAATAGCCATTATAAATAAGCTGTTTTTTACATTTAAAACACGAAATACGTATTACCGAGTTTTAGGCATTTTTCTGATAATTTTCTTCCTCAATATAAACATTGCTGTTTAGTGTTCGCTTCCATTTTCAATAGTGTATATGCAGTGCTATATTATTAAATTAAAATGGCTTACATATTGAATAAAATCTTCTAAAATACCACTGAAATTACAATTGTAAATAATATAAAGTTAACCAGTACATTGCAGTAAAAACATATATTATATATCTCATTTATTTCCTGGTTTTCCATATGATATTAAATCATATTAATGAAAGCGCCTGTAGTTTAAAATAGCCAATATAAATAAACTGCGTTTTTTTACATTTAAAATACGAAATACGTTTTACCGAGTTTTAAGCATTTTTCTGATAATTTTCTTCCTCTGTATAAAAATTTCTGTTTAGTTTGTATATGCAGTGCTGTTTTTTTTTTTTTTAATAATAAAACGGCTCACATATTTTATAAAATCTGAAATACCACTGCAATTACAATTGTAAATAATATAAAGTTAACCAGGACATTGCATTAAAAATCATTGAAATCATATTAATGAAAGCGCCTGTAGTTAAAAATAGCCATAATTTGATTATAAATAAGCTGTTTTTTACATTTCAAACACGAAATACGTTTTACCGAGTTTTAGGCATTTTTCTGATAATTTTCTTCCTCAGTATAAACATTTCTGTTTAGTGTGCGCTCCCATTTTCAAAAGTGTATATGCAGTGCTATATTTTTTAATACAACGGCTTACATATTGTATAAAATCTGAAATACCACTGAAATTACAATTGTAAATAATATAAAGTTAACCAGGACATTGCATTAAAAATCATTGAAACATGTTAACTGTTTTAAAAGTTAATCAAGAATTTTTTTTAATGCCATTTGTCTCTAATTAAAAAATTAAAAAGTAATTATAAAAATTATATAAAAACTATTTCAAATTAATCCTAATATCCGCCACCACACCAAAATTGTAATAATACCAAAACAATAAATGCAGAGCTAACTTCAAATGCTTGCATCTAGTGCGTTTTCCAGTGAATAATTTGACAGATGTTAAAATTCTGTCGATGTTGCAACCAATGTATTTTTGGTACTCCCTATGGCGATATGGCCAGTTACAAATTATGAAGTTTAAAGTCACATGGAGCTTCAAATTAAAAAAAAATGTATGCATATGTTTTTATAACTAGTTGTTATTAAAAAAACTTATGAACATAAACTTTTTCCTCAAGAAAATTCTTTAATTTGTCAAAATGTACACGAGCAATTTTTTTAGTTTCGGTGTTTATTTACTTCTTAAACAATTTCTCTGAGAGACATTTATATCTTTTATTTATTAGCATATTATTTAAGATTTTGAAATCAATTCTACTTTTTTTTTTTGTTCTTTTAAGTGAAAAATTGTTGATCTACGAGTAATTGTTTTGTATTTTTTAAATATTTTATTTTAATTTTGAAAAATGTTTTTAAATTTTGTATGCATTTAATGAGCGGGCGGTAAAAGTGTCTCATGTGTCTTTTAAGGCAGGAATTTAATATAGTTTAGGCTGATTTTATCTGATGTATTATATATTATGTATAATGGTAGATTGTGAAACTGTAATAAATTGATTACTTACTTACTTACTCGAAGTTTAAGTATAATATTATTATAGACTGGATTCACTTTCGACCAGCACAATCACGTTAAACTTTGTAAATATATATAATGCCTTATTATGCCTGTTTGAAATGTTTTTCAGAAAACGGTTTGTCAGTGTATCAATAATCTTGATGAACCACTAGACACAAGTAGCAACTATTGTGTGGATGAATGTTCATCCTTTTATGACTACTACTGTCAGGGTGAAAACGGGTTGTTAATCTTTGTCATTGAAAGAAAATATGTAGGTAAGATATTAATTTTCTTGTAGTAAATTAATAATACTGATAAACATTCTGGTTGCTCGCTAATAAGTCACACAAAAATACACGTGTGTCCATAAATACGTATTAACATTTGTTTCTACATTTACTAAACTAACTTATTTTAAATTTTCAAATATAAGAGTAGCAGAATTCAAAAGAACGAAAATCTAAACGCAATTGTTTTATAGTCATGGGGGAAGGACAGTCACTTTATTGATATTGGTATTATTCGAAAGAACCATATGCTAAACATCAGCTGATTTGTTATATTTTATTTTACTTAGCTCAAATCGAAGACATGCCTAATGTGTCTGTGCATGATCTTGACAGTATGACACATTTGAATTGTCTTGTCGTTGCGAAAGGTAGAAATCATACAACGCCGATTAAATATTGCAGTCAAAAACTGAAGAATGTACAGTATGATAGCATTGATGACAGTTTCATATTCAAATTGAGTAAGTATTCAAGTTTTGTGTCTATGTGAATCAATATATGTTCTTATTTTGTTTATGCATTAGCAAATTCAGTAATAGAACTATACACTTCAAAGCATATAATTATTCATATCATACTGCACGTTTCTATACAAATTGACGCTCACCTAAGAAAGGTTAATTGATGCTCTGAAAAATATCTCATCACTTTGATAGTTTTGTAACGTTAGAACACTGAGGTTACTGTAATATAAGTTAATTACAATTTTTCTGTAGTTGGAAATCAAATACATTCAAAATTCGTAAGTCGCTACAGAATGTGTTCAAACATTATAAGAAACACCACCTTCTTTAAAATATTTGTGAATGTGATAGTTTTCACTTTAATTTTAAAATCAAATAAAATGCACGTATCGACATACATAAAGACTCTAAATTGAAATCTTCATTTTAGGCAATAGATATTTACAATGGGTTTTTAATCAGATCGAAGATTATGGAGGACGAATCTACTTCAGAGTCTTATTTCGAAAACATAAAAGTAGGTTTTTGGTTTCATTTTATTAAATAGAATAAGGTTGATTTAGTTTAGTTTCGGTCAAACTTGCAGTGTCGTGTTATCAAAGAATAAAGAAGTTGTTCAAGTCGTTCGTCATGATATCATTATGTATAATTTTCCGTTTCCTACTGCAACATTCGATCTCCTCTTGAGCCAGGGATGTAAAAGTACCAAAACAGTTGAATAACTTTAGATACTTTAGAAGTATTGATGTTGTGTCACCGATGGACACCCGATATCCTTTTTTTCTACTATTTGACCAAGAATGATATAAAAATAGCGAAATCCACTATAGGTCAAATTTTCATGAGATCATTGAACAAGTTTCTTTATAATGTCAAAATTTAAAAACGAATAATTTAGAAAATTGTAATATTAAACTAATGACTACTGAGCTGCTGATATCCTAGGGAACTCACAGTCCACCAGCAGAGGTAAATGTATCGACCAGTGCTATAAAAAAATAACAACACATTATAAATTGCATGCCTCCTAAATGCTTTTCTGAAGAAGAAAAAACCGACAACATAAAGGTTCAACGCCGAATATTTCAAAGCAAACTTAAGAATGTATAAGAACCAAAATAGATACAAAAATAAGACTAATCCATCTAAGGTCAATTTTGTCAGAGTAGCTTTTTTTTCAGATACTTTTTTTTATAAATCCTGTCAATTCCGAAATACTGTCCACTAAGCTGATGATACCGTCGTAGACAGACAGACAACCAGCAAATGTATCGACAAAGTGCTGCAAAAAATAAGATTTAGGGGGTAATACAGAAAATATTTAAAAAAAATAGACAAATGTATGGTCAACAAAAAGTTGAGAAATGTATATTATAGCATCGATTCATTTCAAGGATCCTTCAAGCCATGACAAGCTGAATAAATATATTTCGATGATGTTCTTTTATTGCACCATATACTCTTATAGACAATTCGTATCTCGTCAATGAGACATTAGACATGTTAGAGTCTTTACTTTAAGTAGCGTCTGTTGACATCAGATTAAAACTTATATAACTTGTAAAATATGTATTTCTTTTTATACCATAGATACGTATAGCAAAACAAATTGAATATCAGCATTTCATTACACAATCGCCATCTGTAATTTGTGGACTGTTTATGATTATAATATAGGCAGATGTAACGAGACGATGGAAAATTGGAAATAGTTATGATCTTGAAAATTAAGTCTTCCATTATGAGTATAATCATTCGTTCCTTACAAAGCCGTTAATAAATATCATAGTAAACATATAAAAAAATCACTTCTTCAGATCCGAATCTATATATAGTGTATATGACTTTTAACTATGTAAAGTACATTTTGATTTTATTTGTTTGTAGACAGCATCGACACTATCACGGATAGATATGGTGCAACTCTTCGTTCAGGTATGTTTTATTTTCAACTTTTACGACGTACAATATAGCAGATTAAGTTAGTTGAACATGTAAAATATATACACGCGTTGAATGGCATATTAGAGGGGCTATCCCTAGTATAAATTTAAAGGGTTTACTTTTAGTATGAATAGGATGGAAAGATTCGAAGCAAATACGTAGAATATTTTAACAAATTATTGTTAACGCTATAGAAACTACGCATAACCGCGAAAAATTACAACTTTTCTAGAATTGCTAAGAAACACTATAAAATAGCTGTTAACTACTACATTGTTTCATATTAAACATAGTAAAAAGTAAACTATCAACATACCGAACTCCGAGGAAATTTCAACACGGAAAGTACGTAATCAAATGGCAAAATGTAAAGCTCAAACATATAAAACGAATGAATAACAACAGTACTGTCATATTCCTGACTTGGTACATCACTTCTTTAAATCCGAACTAATACAAACCATATACGACTTTTACCTGTTTGAAGTACATTATGATTTTGTCTGTATGCAGACAGCAACGACATTGTCACTATTATGGAAAGATATGGTGCAACTTCTAGTTCAGGTATGACATTATTTTACATTAATCACGTACAAAAAATAAAACGACGAAATTCATGTTAAGTAAAATTTAACGTGCAAAATAGGTTCACATGTTGGAGTTCATATCAGTTTATCTATCCCTCATACTTTAAAGTAACCCAAAAGCACGTTTTTATTATTCCTTTGAAAAAAAAAATTCGTGATGATAAAATTTTATATACCAGGCACCTTTTTTATACCCACTCTTGAACGATGGGCTATACATTCGTTACACAAATATTGCCGTCTTACTTTTCGGACGAACCAGAACAACCTTATATTTGGTCAGTAGCTTAACAGAGATGAGTTGTATATTTTTATTTGTTTGTCAAACTAAAAGCCCAATGGTTCAAATGTTTAAATTTATAACTAGTTAGACATACGTAAGGGTTTACAAGTATGATTGTGAATTGGATATAATGTTGAACCCAACAATAATATTGTCATTATAAAAAGAATCACCAATATAAAAAATTTACAAGTTTGTAAGTTATAATCATATTCCAGATGTTAAGAAGGATTTCAAGTGTTTTTTAATAAACAACTATTGACATTCCCATGACAACCAACTGTAGCCCTCAATTTGTTCCAGTGTTCTTAAGAGGCTGAATTCCGACAGGAACTTCTTCATGTTCTTTAGAAGAAGGAAAAGAAGTTAAAAAAAAAACTATGATGAACGCAACTATCCAATCGAAAAAAGAGATAATGAATACACCAGATACAGTGGTCTGAATCATATCTTGACTTACATTTAAAAATAGACTATGACGGTCGAATGAAAACGACACTTAACGACAAGAGAGATGAAGCTGACATCATATCTCCGTAAATTTTATAGAACGCATGACGAGTGTGACCTACCGAAGCAGACTAATTACTGGATGTGTACTAACATGATCAACACGACATATGCCAATTTTGAAGAAGGATCTGCTTACTGTTCCGGAGCACCAGTATTTGATGTGATTCGTGTTGCCGAGTCTTTATTTTGCTATGTTGTGTATTGTGTACAATTGTTTGTCTGCTTGTATTTTTCTTTTTTAGTCATGGCGTTGTCGGTTTATTTACGTTTCATGAGTTTGACAGTCCCTCTGGTATCTTTCGCCCTTCTTCTATAATATGCACAGGTGTAGTGTTCATAATGCAGAATGCTTCATTTATATAACATGTAACTTTTTTTATATGCAGATACCATGGACAATGTGAAAGATATCCCACTTAGACACGATGCAATGCTTTTTACAGGTTTGAAAACTATTTAAGTAAATAATGTACAATCATTTATTCCTTAAATACACAAGGTTGTGTCCAATTAAATGTGAAAAAAACTTGACATACTCTGGTCACTTCAAATGGTCAACTGTCATCATCAATTAAAAACAACTCGTCATCAGTCGATTGAATAAGACCTCCATATTTTGTAACGTAGTAACGTTAGGCTGGTTTTATATTGAAAGCTTCTCAAAAACATATGATGCATGATACAATAGTCATCATAGGTACCAGGATTGTAATTTAGTACGCTAGACACGCGTTTCGTCTACAAAAGACTCATCAGTGACGCTCATATATCTAAAGACAAACAAGTACAAAGTTAAAGAGCATTGAGGATAAAAAATTCCAAAAAGTTGTGCCAAATACGACTAAGAACAACAAACGACAGGTAAGTAGTGACGTGCTAAAATTATAGTTTCATTTTTTATGAATGAAAACTGATTACGAGTTATCATCATGAAGAAAGTATATATTGTCGAATATAATGGCGGGAACATATTTGTAGGGAATCTTAAAATGCTGGCTCAAATTGTAAATGAATTGCATGAATTTTGAATAGAATCCATAGTCTGAAATTCTTCAAAATAGTTTCAATATTTGACCGTTATGGAATATTCGTTCGGTTGTTGATTGTTGTTCGGTATGTTCCTGATGTCGTTACTGCAATCCCGCGCCACCTTTTCTCGAATGTGATCTAGTTTATTACCTTGTTTGTACTAACATGAGGAACACGTTTTTGACCCTTCCAAATTTCGGTTGGGTTCGAATTGGTTAGTCTTTAGACTTCTATATTTTGTGTTGTGTGCTATTGTTTTTCTGTTAGCTTCTTTCTTTTTAGCTATGGTGTTGTTACTTTATTTTCGACTCATGAGTTTGATGTCCTGAAGGTATGTTGCACAACCTTCATAATTCAATGTTTTGCTAGTTTTTTTAATTTTTATTGGTAGGCATCATTTACATTCAACTCATGTAAAGATTAATTGCATTTCTCAAACATTATATACGACGAGGCATATTAATGTGTTGATTTTTGTCTTGAAGTTTTATTTTAATATTTTATAAACATAGATTTTAAAAAAAATTAAATGTTTTATATATTATCAATTATTAGCTTGACCACAAATATGTTATTAATGTCATTACCACAATCCCATCTATTCATTATCGATTTGGGTATCATCTGATCTGTACTTATCATGAGTAACACGATGGCTGCTACTAGGGGGACCGGGTCTGTGGTGTACCCCTTCGGTTTTGGCGTACATAAACTTTTCAAGGACGACAGGCTGAACAATTGCTTTTCGTCTTGATATGACTCAATAGTGACGCTCGAATAGTTAAAGCAAAAAAAGCCGAGTAAGTACGAAGTTGAAAAGCCTTTGGCATTCAGAATTCCGAAAGGTTTTACCCCATAGATAATATATTCCTTGGGTAGAAACATTCTGTTTGTATTGTAAGAATAAACTCATCACAGATACCAGGAATACAATTTAATATTAATGCCAGACGCGCGTTTATTCTACAAAACACTCATCAGTGACGCTCGAATCAAAAATGTTATAAAAGGCCAAATAAAGTACGAAGTTGAAGAGAATTGAGGACCAAAAATTCCTAAAGGTTTTGCCAAATACAGCTAAGGTAATCTATTCCTGAGGTAGAAAAGCCTTAGTTTTTCCAAAATTCTAAGTTTTGTTAACAGTTAATTTATAATTAAAAACATATCAATGATAACTCAAGTCAACACAGAAGTGCTGACTACTGGGCTGGTGATACCCTCGGGGAAATAAATCTCCACCAGCAGTGGATTTACTCATTGTATTTATATTATAGATTTGTGCATCAAACTTATTATCGGAGTAGCTGCTTTTCTTGGAACAGTTATTGTTTTTCTCTTAGTTGTGTAAGTTTAAAATAATATTCTAGTAATACTAACCGACATTTTCAGTACAGCAAATTTCATTTTAAATACAATAGTTATGTATTTCGTAATTAATGTCAAGGACAAATACAATTAATTGGCTCTCGTGTTCCATTTTTTATACGCACGTCAAAATTTTGACGGGACGTATTATGGTATACAAATGTCCTGCGTCCGTCCGTCTGTCTGTCTGTCCGTCCGTCCGTCTGTCTGTCCGTCTGTCCGGCGTAAACATGTCGCACCGTAACTTGAGAACGACTTATCCAAATTTCATGAAACTTAAAATAGTTGTTTCTTATGATGGTCAAATGATCTGTATACTTTTTGGTGAAAATGAAATTAAAACTTTTTGAGTTACGGCACTTTGAAACTAAAACAGGGGTGTGTTTTTTTCACATGTCGCACTGTATCTCAAAAACGATTATTGATTATTGCTTAAAACTTTATACACTTCTTAGTTATATTAATCGTAAGATCTGTATACTTTTTGGTGATGATTCAAAATTTCATTTTTGAGTTATTGAGTATTTTGTAAAAAAGGGGGAGGTTGTTTTTACATGTCGCGCCGTATCTCAAAAATGATTTATGGTTATTGCTTAAAACTTTACACACTTCTCTGTTATCTCAATCTTAAGATCTGTATACTTTTTGGTGATGATTCAAAATTTTATTTTTGAGTTATTGAGTATTTTGTTAAAAAGGGGAGGTTTTTTTACATGTCGCGCCGTATCTCAAGAACAATTTATGATTATTACTTAAAATTTTACACACTTCTTTTTATATTAATCTAAAGATCTGTATACTTTTTGGTTTTGATTGAAAATTCTATTTTAGTGATATTTAGTTTTTTGTAAAAAAAAATGAGGGAGGTTTCACATGTCCCGCTGTATCTCAAAAACAATATATGGTTTATTGGTTATTGCTTAAAACTTTCTCAGAAACTATTTATGCTTATTGTATTAAACTTCCACACAAGACGTCGGGCGTATCATGCGCTCATGGCGCAGCTGTTTATTGTAATATAATGACGGTTATTTAGATGAATGATTGTTGAAGTAATTGTCAATTTACTAGTTATTTTACTTTCTTGTCATAACGAAACATATACACGACACAAAGTAGATAACATTTAATTTTAAAAGTCAGAACAATTTAATTTTCTATCAATATCTTTCCATGCCACTTGTCATTAGATTAAACACATCCAGTGTTGATGTAATTCGTTGATGTTTTCATCGTATTAGTGCAAATAAATATCATTTAAGAAGTCAATAATTCTGGACATTTAGAGACGAATAATTTGACTTCAAATCACGAAATCAAATATTATTTAGAAAATTCAAATTATCGATTCAAACGAAAACAAACATATAAATCCGACCAAGTACATGCATCTTTTCTACGTGAATGTATCTTATTCTGTTGACTTAAACATATAACTTTATGTTCACTTATAAATTTTTGAATGACCTCGTCTTTCCAATAAGAATTAACATAGTGACGTCAACATTCTAAAGCATTTGCTAGAATATCAACTTCTAATTAGAGTTATGGTAGAGCTGACATTTTTCATAGCTGTTTTCCACTGCCGGAAATACATAATATGATGCCCATTTTTTTTAAATTTAAAATGAGCCGGTATTGCTTGATTTTGCATTGTTCATTTTTAATATTTTCATTTTTTTTCTGTCCATAGAGGTATTTTGATAACAATATCAATACAAAGCCATCTTCACACTTTTTTTTATACCTAGGTCGATGGATATGTAGTAATACTTAACCATTATTTGTTTATTTTTTAAATCAACTTTCTATGATGATTTCTATGTAAAATGTAGAACGATAAATATGCTCAAAGATAGGCTTTTTAGAAATAAACACATTAACATTAAAACCAGTTGGTTTTTTGATTCTTTTTAACCTAGTCCGATGTCAGAATAGGTAACAAAAGAAATTAGGTAAAATGACAAAGATACATAAATAAACAAGGGACTACCAGCAGTGACTGACATGCCAGCTCCATACCTCAATTCAACTGATTAAAGAAAATATCTATTGTAGATTTGATCCTCGTGCACAATCCAACACCACATTGTATTTCAGGTTTTTTTGGGTTTTTTTTAAGTAAATAGATAGTAAGTAATAGTAAAAGTTCAATGATAAGTTAATATTGATATTAAAAGGCCTCCGAACAAAAAGGGGTGTTCAGATCCCCGAGCCCGAAGGGCGAGGGGATTTGAACAGCCCTTTTTGTGAGGAGGTCTTTCAATGTCAATATTAACTTAATCATTGAACTTTTACTGACTTACAAACCGTCAAAAACATATGAAAAGTACATAAAAAGCACTTGCAGAAACCTAATTCCCCTGAACTGGACGAGTCTAAATATGCCAAACTTAAATGATAGTTAAACAGTACTCAGACTGATACATACAATTAACAGTTACAAAATTAAAATGAAAACGGACCAATTTAATGCCATTACATCATATAATTATTTATTTATGATAAAAAAAATAGCATCTAAATAACACCAAATGATAGTTTTACAAAATTAGGGGGTAAATTTATATTTTTTAGCCAACTTTTCAAAATAACGATTTCTTATTTAATTAATCAGCAATCAAAACCCCCGTACAGACCTCATTTATAACTGACCAATGAATATTATGCCCAACAACTTCATGCTATATATACTTGATTTTTTCGATCTGTCAGTAATCATGAAATAGAATCGTAAAGATCAGACCTTAGAAAACAGTAAGTAAACTCTTCCAACAATTAGCTTTTTAAACAGCTTGTTTAAGAACTTTTAATCGGACAGTCCTAGATGCATAAGGTCCTTCACAATATTTATCCGGCAAATATTCCTTTTGTTTCTGATTTGGTAATTTTCCTACATAAAGATACATGCGAATGCAGAATAATTAGTTTTGTCTATTCAGTCCAATTAATTAATAGATCTTGCTTTATTTGTGTTTTTTTTTAAATAAGAACTATGCGTGCAAACTTCAATGAATAAAACCGTATTGAACTAGGTTTCACTGTCCCGATCAAAACGTGTTGGGTGAGATATATTCGCAAGTTCAATATAAGTTATATGAAAACAAACACTTTAATTTAGTCGTCCGTTATTCCCTTTTCGTGTCTAAATGAAGCAAAAACACCTGAAAAAAACTTTTATCTTTCTCAGTTTTATCCTTGCCCGACAAAAAAAATCATATGTTATAAATCGTATTTAAACATTAGATAAGAACAATAGTAAAAAAATATCTAGAACTTTTGAATAAGCAGACATTTATGTGATAAACTGAAGAGACCCCCCCCCCAAAAAAAAAAGAAAAAAAGAAAAGAAAACAACATAAAAATTTAAATGAAAATTGTAAATTATAGCATTTTACAAGATCTTGTCTTTGTGTGCCAAGTACTAGTACTGTAACAGAGATATTAATCAAATTGATTGATTGTTGTTTGCTTTAAGTCCAGTAGCAAATATTTCATGCCTGTTAATGACTATAACACATAAATTTCAAATACAATAGGTAGGTCGTACAATAGGTGCAAGAGTTTTTAATTTGATTCATAAAATCTACCCTGAAGTCGATCATCCATGTTTACGTGTAGTTTACAATATCATTTCACGCATCCAATTTAGGTTAGATACTTTTAGCTCGCTTTAGTAACTGTGAGAATTCTGTGAAACTGTATTGTGTATTGTACTTTAGTTTTTGGTATGATATTCTGTACTACCGATCACTACTGCTCTCCTGGTTGGTCTCGTGTGGGGTGTTCGCCTCGAGAGCGGGAGGTCATTAAATTTGTTCGAATCTCGAACGGGTCAAACAAAGACGTTAATTAAATTCGTATTCCATTTCAACGCTTAACACGTGGCATCATAAAAGTAAGAGCACAGACTGGCCGGCTCAGCGTCGGAAATGTGTCCTGGTCGGGTGACTTTTCTTCCTGCGAACTAATATCTTGTGAACTTACACGATAAAAAAAAGACTCAGCTTGTCAGTCTAGTAAAAAACGGGGTTAATGCTCTTATTATATTTCACGTAATCGTCCTGAATATTAATTTTATTCGCCGCTGGTCGTCATCCATTATCATTATTTATTTTACCGTTTTATCATACAGTGAAGTGTTTTTCTTTTGCTAGTATATATTAAAACTTCTTAAATTTTCACCAATCAAAATTAAAAAATGGCAGGTGAATTGTTTCAAACACTTGTGATTGTTGGGATTATTATCTTTCACGGTAACTAATAGTAAATCAAATGTGCCTTTTCGGATATATAATATTTGACGGAAAATATTGAATTAGCTCCGTATAACTATTATTTAGTCATGGGTGGCGGTTTTGAGCTTATTATTCTGTATACGGAATGTTCTATAAAAAAAGACCGAATGTTGACTCTTAATATTTTTATTTATCTGTCTTTGGGTTGCTGTCGCATTAATGTATACCTTTATCTCCTTTTATTCAAAACCAAGATTTGATTGGGTATAGAAATATTTACATCTCTAGACCTCTCCCGTTCCACAGTATACCCTTGCTAAATGGGTGCGTTCGTTTGGCTTATTGGTTATATAAATACACAGCTTTGTCCGATCAAAATATAATAGGAATGTATATCAGATGCCTGGTGCAGTGAGAATTCCACGTTATCTTTACCTTAAAAAAAACATCAGAGGGAAAGACAATCTACACGCGAGTTAAATGATTGAAATGTGTAAACAACAAGAAAAGTCAGCTTAATCTTTTTAAATAATTATAAGTCGCATGGCTGATTTTAACAACATTTTTGTGACTTTTGCTAGAACAATAGTAGATGAAAAAAAATTTATAACAAAACCGATCAGCAAGACAATATAAAAAGAAATGAAACGCTCAAAATAAGTTGAATCTTTTTTTATAAATTGTTGCAAACCTTTTTTTTTTTTATCATTTTCCCCCCTTTTATGACATCTATTATACCAGTCTGAGATATAAATAAACTTCAAACAGCAAATGTTGTCACCTAGACGAGGGAGCCGTCATTGTATGCTTCAATATATGAGTTATTGCCACTCAATGAAGATTGTTTTTCTGATGTAGTCCCTCCCCTGTTAGTTTTGCTGGAAATTATACAATGTAACCCCTGGTGTGTACTATGACAACGTTTTTTTAATATTAAAAAAAAAAAGATTAAATGCAAAGAGAAAAATGATGGAAGAAATGCTAAGATTTACGCATAAAAATTCAAATGTAAATAAAAATGAAATATATAAAAATTGGAAAACTGTTTGAGACTATAATCAACTGAGGACAAATTATTATAAATCACTACATGAAGCTGATTAATTTATTGCTCCTTTGTGTCCAGTGGCAAATATGTCATGCATATTCACGACTAGATTCAAAGTGGATCAATTTGAAGCAAATGTTTACAAATTTAGAGTGGCACTTTTTACAATAAGGCAGAGCGTTCGCTAGAGGTAACACGTATGCCGTAATAGAATAGATTTGAACCATAATGATCGAACTCGTTAAGTTAAGTAAGCCCTCCTTCTTTTTTTCTCCACGATAGACGAATGTCATATATAAAACGTCATGAATTTACAAACAATAACGGCCACTATAAGTAAATGAGATATGGACTTTTTTATAAATTAATTCCTATTGCAGCCAACATCTCCCGGTTCGGGACAGGTTATTTACTTCCACAAAATACCGCCTGATTATTGATCGAAGATATTTAAGCAACCAGAAGCACTTTGAATCAAACAAATTCTTGAAATGGTAAATTAAGGTATTTTGCAGGGTGTTTTTCCCAATCCTATTTCGGACCCCCTGATTTTAAGAGGGCGTATCTAATTAGTCATGCCCGATTAACTTTAAGTAAATTGAACCTCAACTTAAAGACCTACATCGGGTAAATAAGTTCGAGGTACAATAAGTAGACAATAGAAATCCTTTGTGAAATACGATCGTCCCAGGTATCTTAGAAAATAAATTTGCTTTGAATAACAATGAAAAATGCACGAGCAGGTTTGTAAGTATATACATGAAAATGAAAATTTATAAATGAATCAAACAAAAAAAAACACAAAACATACAACGCATCAGATGCAACTTGTGAAATATCAAATACTAGTGCAACAAAACTGTCTACCATAAATAGAGTACGGAACACTTATAAAAATAATTATAATAGTCGTGTCGTCTACAAGTAAGATGAAACAGTTTAAAACCAAAAGAAAGTAATACAAAATGTTGCATAAAAGTAACATGTAAAACCCTGTAAGTGTACGATAAGTTCTTATCTCTTAGACCCATGATATATTTTAAAATCAAATGTTATTTTAAATAGAATTGTTGTTGAATACTTATATTTATCCACCGGTCGTATTCTAAACAAACGTTTCAATTTTAATGCAAGCGACAACATGACATTCACGTAGTTAAGACTAACTTACCTGTTAACAACCTCGTGCTAAAATGCTCAATATATATCTATACTAGGCACAGTCTCAGATATGTACATATTACTGGCGTTTACATTCAACTCCTCTGCATTTCGAATGCATTGAAACCTAGGTTGATAAACAAATTTCAATTTCGCTCTATAAAAATAAAAAATTGAAGTATTACTATGTATCACTAAGATCTATCAAATTTTAGTGATACAGCCCGTAACAGAGTAGTGATCGAATTCGTGTTTCTTTACCGTCAGAATAAGTTACGTTATCGACAAACTTATTTCAGAAGTGACATAATTTAATTTTCTTCATCGACAAAATATTTCATGTCCAACGTGTAAAATTTCATTGTTTAAGTCGAAGTTTTTTTAACATAGTAAAACATTTTTTATAATCAACCTCTGTCATTGGCATTTTCATTTTAACGGTAAAGGATCAAATACGGGATCTCCGAAATTTCTATCATTTGTTACGAAGAAATCATTATTCAATCGAACATATGTCTTTGTTCATGACACATATTATGAAATACAAAGGAGTTGAAATGATCAAATACTTTCGAACTGACGGAAACAAAAATACATAATCTAGAATGTGTGTTCTGTCATAAACAATGGCTTCGTCAGGCGAATCGACGAGTTCAGGTTACATGTAACTGATCTTAGCTGTAGAAACAGTTGGTGCGATCTCGATAAAATCTTTATCAATTTAATATAAGCGATAAATATTCATGACTACAATGATAATGAATTTATTGGAGTCACATCCAATGTTTCTACTGTAAACATGAACTCGTCGGTTAGTGCAATAAAGACACTTTTAAAGATTGAGATTGTTGGTTTATACTTTACACCTTCGGGGTATTAAAATTATTTCAGTGTTTATTTAAAGTTAAATTTATTTTCAAATCTCTTCTGTTTAAAATTGTCGAAACTTCCGTTTAAGATTTCTGTGGTAAACTATCTATTCTATAGTTAGGACCATTTTATAATAAATACCCTTTTGTACAAGAATACTTTCTTTATAAAAGTATAGATCTGCTGGTTATAGAATTTTTTTTATAACTTTCATTATTGTGACGACGCGCTATGAAATTCAGATTAATTTTAAATGAAGTTGTATATAAATTTTTGGTCATAAACACAAATCTTTTAAACAGTTCGACGAGTGCGTCAATGTTACAGTAGTCTGTTTACTCTAAGCTTGGCCCGATTCATCTGTCATTTATGGAAACTAATTCACCACTTTCTGAGACATTCATTTTTATTTCACCATCAGACAATGAGCTACATTTGTAACTAAAGGAAAACTCTCAAATTAAGGAGATTTGACATGATATACTGAAACTTTCTTATAATCAATTAAACGACTGCTTTTCTTAGATACGTGATTTTTCATGGTCAAACATTTTCATTGTTAACGGACATTTTGAGATTTTTTATTGTAAAAAAATGGTGTTTTTTAAAGAAATCAACATTCAAAATTTAGAACTTCATGAACATGTACAGGAAGCTGAATTATTGAATTATTGCACATCTATGTACTACTTAAAGTTGTACTTCGATCTGTTGAGTCCTTAAAATGTTCTGACCGTCCTAAGATTTAATTTACGGAAATGTTTCGGTAAGTTAAATTCAAATCCGAATTGAATGTTTATGACACACAAAAAGAGAAACCAGAATCTCTTGATGACCAAACGTATGTACACGTTGAGGCGATTTAGAGCTTCTCAGAAGGAGTGAGATTCCACCCTTGTTGAAAGCCTTGTGGAGACCTCTAGATTTTTAAATTCCCTCCGTTTTTCTCATGGATGGAGTGTGGTTTCTCTGTAAATTACCCCATATCTTTTCATTTTCCTATTTGCCGAAGGTTACATGTGAAAATTTCCATTGGATCATATCTGTTAAAATAAATGTACAAAACAGGCTCAAGAAAAGGCGAAATTTCATTTTCAAATCCGAACTAGAAATCCAAATATTCTCTGTGTGTGCCATTGCAAGAAATAGTTTTGCTCGTTATTTTGTTATATTAAAAAACAATTCTCTAACAAAATTTTCCCGTTTAAACTGTACTAGAAAAAAGTTTGGCATGTGAAACGGACGAAGACATATTCTAACAAAAGTACAAATACCAGTCCTCCCTTTTGTGTATACATATGAGAAAACATTTCAAAGTTATTGATTGAATTCAAATCCATCACACATACGGTACACATTGTATTCCGAAAAAATAAAGGACTTCATTCCTATCAAACACCTTTTTAATTGTTTACCAGTATATTTCTTTTAGTTTTGGGTAAAATTGTAAAGGAAATAACACTATCAAGACGTCCTTCCATAAATCTTTTTTTTTCTGTTCTGACTTTGAAGAAATGACTACTTTTCGCCCAATCGAAATGGTGCATGGACATACTTTGTTTCATATTATTAGAATTATTTTCAATATTATCGGTATTAAACTTGATTATCGACACATGAAAGGTTATCAGCATTGTCAATCTTTTTAACGTTAAAGTACCAATAGTTCGGTCACTACTCAATTAAGTTTGTCGATAACGTAGCTAATTTTGACGGTAAAGAAACATCAGTTCGATCACTTCTCTGTTACGGGCTGTATGTTTAAATATATATATCAGGAGTCTGATTTTCAGTAGTTGTCGTTTGTTGGTGTGATTCATAAGTGTTTTTCGTTTCTCGTTTTTATATAGATTATACCGTTAGTTTCCCCGTTTGAATGGTTTTATACTAATTATTTTTCGGGGCCCTGTATAGCTAGCTGTTGGTGTTAACTAAGGATCCGTGTTAAAGACCGTACCTTGACCTATAATGGTTAAGTTTTATAAACTGTGACTTGGATGGAGAGTTGTCTCCTTGGCACTTATATCACATCTTCTTATATCTATATATTATCTTTATCGGTTTAAAAAAAGCAAGGAAACAATTCAGGTGCAATTAAACAAACGTCAAATAGCATTCATTTCAGCTATTTGACTAGTGAGATGCTATCGATGACACCATATTTCAGCTCATTTATAAATCTTTTTATATCAATTTTCAGTGTCCATATTCTAAGGAGAAAATTGAGAAAGGCTTCCTATACATGTCTGACAGTTCGCAGAGATCAAAACACTTACAACGAACTAACAACTCATGTGTCTGATGCAGGCCAACATCACGAGATTTTGCCACTATCTGAAACGTCTGCTTCAGGGTCCCGACCACCTGGCCAACTACGCATAGATAGAAAACAAAACGTGGACTCGTCTGGATATCTTATTCTCTCAAGCTCATTCAAGAGAAATGAAAAACAATGTGATTCAACATGACACTACTTCGAAATTGATGTATCGTTTTTGTTTTGTATAAACAAGGGATATATTAACACTATGAAATAACCGCTGGTAACAAACCTATAATGCGAAATGAACATTTCAAGGTCAAAGAGATTAGAAAAGAGAAAAGTATCGAAAACTCATCGAAAATTTAGAAAATTACCAATTCTTAAACAATCTTAGTTGTTGCAAGACATCACTCATGATAACTTATTAAATTGTAATTCAAATTTTAGCTGGTTATCCGTATAAAAAGCAGTAACCATATATGTAGTATAGAGTACACATAGTTTTTAAATGTTTGCATCATTTACATTTGATCGGCTATCCTATTATGACGTGTGTCTTTCGCTTTGTGAATAAACCCATGCTCTCAATCCAATAAAATGTGTTTGCACATGCGTATATTGACTACTGCAGAACAATGAATTTAAACAAATTGGCATGCATTTAATTTATTTCATTAACTTAAATAACTCCCAAACTCTAAAATGATGCACATGTTGTTACCAGAAGATCCTCCGCAAGCGCTCTACACTTATACAAATCGGACATAGAAATTACCTTAATTGTCCGATCCTAATCAGAATACTTTATTTTAGTTTTAATATTCGTGTTATTTTAGCCCTCATTCTCACTCGGGCAAAAATAATCACGAATATAATGGCTACCCATGTTTAAACTCTTATGTCTTCATTAAACTCTGAAGATGAGAGTAATTTATACCTTATGAAAAAATACAAGTATCATTGTGAACGCGTACTAAGTGCATAGTACACGAAGACTCAACATCCACATCTCATTTAATCACTTTCTCATCTTGCCTTTATTAATCCACTGGGTGTTATAAAACAATAGTTGATGCATCAGTTCAAATAAATCTGCAGTGTTTTATTCTTTATTTTGGTTTGATCTGTTATATATAATAATTTACACACCCTTGTTTGGCGAGTATAACCTGCCATATCCATATTTGTTCTATTAATTTAGAATCAGAAATTTAAAAAAAATCTTCAAGTAAAAAGTGTTCCCCAAAAAAAATGAAAACATTCGAAATTTTGAAATTTCTAGATTTTGTAGAAAAAGTTATGAACCCCCAAAAAATGAAGAAAAAAAGTACCCTAAACCAGTTTTTTTATTTATTGATTCTTTCAAAAAAGTATAATTTCAGAGAGTTCCAATAACTTTAACACATGATATTGTCTAGAAAAAAGAAAAAAATGCTATTTTTTTGAGCCCCTTTATGGCCCCTTAGTTCTTAACGTTAGAGGCAGTTACCTCCAAACTCAATCCCAGCCTTCCCATTGTGATATGGAACCTTGTGGTATACATCCACACAAGTTTTCGTCTGGAAACCACAAAATGTTTGTTTTGGTCCCTTATCGCTAAATTATTGGTACCGTAACCCACAAAATCAACACAACCTTCATTGTTTGTTATTGCGATTCCTTGTAAAATGTCATAGAGATCCATTCAACTGAAGTTATTGTCCGGAAACCATGTATGTCTTCGGTCGACGACATGATAGCATTATATGAACGAACTTGTGTTTGCGGTCGAATGAAACTTTGCAGATTCATGATTCAATGATATGTCTTTGTTCTTTGACATATAATTTATGAACCAGACTATCCTGTAAGAAATGTTCCTTATGGAATTTACACGGAATATAGTGGGAATATTGCTCTGAAATTCTACCAGAAAAGAGTGATATTCTATTCGGACGGTAGGAGGAATCCACACGGAAATAGCTGAAAAATTTAAATTAGCAGGAATTTCTTAGTAGGAATATTGGATATTACTACCAGGATAATGCAAATTAGCAGGAATAATTTGGTAGGAAAATAAAACTCCTACTAGAAAACCTGGTAGGAATTTTTTTTAATTCCACCCAGAAAAAGTATTTCCTTGTAGGAATCTAAAAATATACAAAATGTAAGTGTATATTCACAAATACACAACTCGGTCAATGATATAAGTTTGAATCTCAACAACAAAGAACAAAAGAAATTCATAGAATACATTTAAGAAAATGGACTTTTGAAATGTATAAGGAAACTGCAATATATGCAAGCTAGAAATTGTGTTATACATAAACATGAAGATTAGCCAAAAATATGCCTAACTGAAATTTAGAGTCAATAAATAAGTGAAATTATACACTATTGTTGAATTGATTGATTACTAAATATTTTGAGCAGGCAGATACTAAAATCATTTTAAATGTATAAGCAATACCTTCAGTTTTCATAAGCCATATGTTCTTACAATAATGTAACTGTGTGACCCTAGCTTGCAGCATTGTGTTCCAACGCAACTTTTTATTCTCTTCACCTCTGTGAACTGGAGCTTGCATTTAACACTGCAAAATGTGTGTCATTATCAAACAAGAATCCAGTTAAAGATAACTAAAGGGATTCCAGGTAGAAAGATTTTCTGGCAGGATTCTATAAAAAGATTCTGGTAGGAATCTTGTTCATGTAGGAGAATATATAATCAAATCAGATTTTCAAAACAGAAAAAAATCCATACAGACTTTTAGAATTCCACCTAGGTAGTAGGATTTTGGTAGTAGGAAAATAAAAAATTCCAGTCAGAATTTTGTTCATTTTCCATGTCCGCCTACTTTTTATATGGAATCTTTGATTCTAGGTAGATTCCTACTTCATTCCTACAAGTGTCTGTGTGAATTCCTACTACTTATTTCGTACTGGATACTATAGTTTAAAAGAAGTGAGTGAACATTGAATTATTCCACCGAGTATAAAAAAAAAACAATCAAGGAAGAACTTTTGATTATTACCCTTGCATTCATTTGTTGTTGAAACAAAAAAATCAGGGAAGAATGAAAATACAGTTAAATGTCTAGTTTAACCCTGCTCTAATTGTAGATTACTTTTAAAAAATCAATGGTGAATTTGATATTTACATAATTATATAGAAAGGCTACATAACAAATTTATTGTCATTACAATGAATTATTCAGCTTAGCTTTTAGAACTGTGATAAGCATAAACATATTTCTCTTCTGCATTTCGTTTGGCCAAATATATTTATTTTTTGGGAGAAGGATACTGATATTCAGTTTTTTTTTCTCTAAGACAAGAATATTCACTATAATAAAAGTTATTTCCACATGCTCAACTTATCTTGCTCGTGATAACAAGTTAAGTAACGTCGTTACGATGAGTTACTACGAATAAGCTAAGTTGTTATAACGATTTACTTATGAGTTGTAAAAGAGTAGGTAAATCGTGGCAACGAGCTAGACAAGTCGTTAAAAGGACATAAAATAAAACTACACCCGGACACTAAATGTCTTTTTCTGAATATGAGGCATACACTGTGATGAATACTCTTTTGAGGCTTTATGATAATCAGAGAAAGGTTAATAATAAAATATATACAATATAATTATATACTTTATAACGGTTATCTCCAGCTAAGTCTTTTTAACATTTTCTTATTCGAGCGTCACTGATGAGTCTTTTATAAACTAAACGCGCGTCTGGCGCAAATATTAAATTTCAATACTGATATCTATTATGAGTTTATTTGTTTAAGACTATAAAAATCTGTCAAATTAATAAATCAAAAAAGTATATCACTGGACATAGCAACAACTGTCTTTAAGACGCCATAAGTTGCTTTTAAGGGTTAATGTGTTTTATATCTAAGCAAAAGTGGTTTCACCTAGTTATTTAATTTTTAAATTATCTTTCAGATTAAATATTTAATATGAATGCGTCAAAATGAAGTATGTACCAACACAATAGATCAGGGAAATTAAGAAGGGAAATTTATAGTTTAGGTTTAGCGTTAACTATTGTATCTACAACTAAAGCAATTGTGTGCTTGTCTTTTCGAAAGTAAAGTATTTCATTTATACTATTATAAGGTATTGTAACGGAATTTAAGTAACTACCTTATTATGTTCAACAAAACTCCGTTTTCATTACAAAAATATCCACAATAAAAAACAAAATATGATAAAACGAAAAAACTCAACGATAGGGACACACAGAATACAGGAATTTGAACCTAGACCGAAATGTCTACCTTTAGTTTAAACATATGTATTCGTCATCATTCAAATAAATCATCAGACAAAAATAAACAATTAAATTAAAATAGGTTTCGGAAACAAGCTTTACATAGATATATTAATCTATTACGTTTACCTTTAACCTGACTCCGTAAATTATTGATCTTAACCATGCAAGTTCACGTCTACCAATTTATATTAAAACCATTGCCTATTATGTATTTATATAAAGATACACGTCCAGTGTGTCATGTGAACCCGATGTGTTTGTCATGTTCATTCGTGTATATACAATAGTTATCTAAATTCCAACCCATTAGAAGCCGAGAGCGTCCGTGAATATGTCGATGTCAGTCACACTTATCAGATTTCATTGAGGGGTTCGATTCCTAGTGAAGGCATATGAAATACCAAAATATTATGGTAACTTTTTTTTAATTAATTCCATTCGTGAACAGAAATCAGTAAATTAGCTTATTCAAACTTAATGAAATTAGGTGCACAAAAGAAAAACTGAATATAATTTGATGAACGCTAATCGTCAATTGATTTTCAAAAAACAATAATCCCCATTGTCAAATTAATTTTCTATGTTCGAACAAGGAAATTTTACAAAAATTTACACGCACAAGCTAAATGTTAAAAACAAACCTATTGAACAATGGAAGTTGACACTTTTGAAACAATAGCCTTATATGGCATATTTATATTAGTAATTCTGATTGGAAACAATTTAATCTAGATTAAAAAAAAAACTTTTTACATACATTTAATGCAATTTGGTTTGATCATGCTTACAATCATCTGTTGTTGTCTGTATATTCTAATGATAAAAAATATCATTTTGAATTCTGGTAAGTAAACATTTATCATACAATTATAAATAGTGAAAGTGAATTCTCGTTATGTCCGATCCTTAGTTAAATTCGATCAATCTTAACCTAATAAAGGGAAAATTATTCTATATTTTTGTGATAAGTTGATACTTTACATGCAGGGCTAATACTGATTTCCCAAAAATTGCTTTTATTAAGTAATTATTAACAAGAATTATAATTTGGAATACTTACTCAGCGGACTTACCATTAATATCTTTGAATTTATTGAAATCAATATCATTCTCAATCATAAATATACATTAAAATAAAAAAATTTGTGTTCATTCAATCGAAATTATAAACAAAAGAATTTCAATAATGACAGTTGGGGTATACAACCACTTGTTCAGGCCCGGTCTGAACGAACATGCATGCAATTAAGAATACCTTTAACTTTCAGAAAATATAAAAGAAAAATCTTAAAATAGATACCATTATGGTTAATTTGGGTATGAAATGGAAGATCAAGACCTTGAAAAACTATTAAACCCTTTTCAGATATCAAATTAAAATTAAGAAAAAGTTGTTTGAATAGACAACTTTCGAGTTCGATGCATTTCCGTCCAGAACTCTGGTTTTAGTGAACATCATTTGTGCGTTTAGGGGCGTCGTCACATCCATTTAAATGTTGAGCGAGTGGTTGGAAAACTATAATTCTATATTGTACAAATTATTCGGCAAATTGAATTATCAAAATTGAAAATCAGCACTGCTGTCATTATGGAATTGCCATTAAGTACCTACAGAACAACCATTATTTCTAGTTTATCCTGCACAATGACGATCACTAAGACGCTTGAGGAACGTAAATAGTGCAGGGATACAGGCGACCCCCTCCATCTGGTAGATAACGTCATAAAGGCGCGTATAATTGACGAGTTTCTTCCGGTGACGGATGAACTCGAAAGTGGTCTATTTACATAGAATGTTTGGTGGTTTCTCAGATTAGAAAAACCTGTTATTGTTCTACTGGACGTGTTAAGGTAGCAAAATGAAATGAATTACATCAGTTCAATGTTGTCTGATTGGGAGTAAAAATCTTTGTATTGTACTATCTTAATCATAGGTTTTACAATAACAGTATTGTTATATTTCTTATATAATGAAAAGTGTATGTACATCTTTTTGGCGCATGCTGTCACGTATAAAGTCATGCTCCTGAGTATATTTCTTATGGGAAGGACATAAGATACCAAAGGGATATTCAAACTCATTAGTTCAAGTCATGACAAAGCAAAATGACACAAAGACAAACCACAACAAAAAGTAAAGAATGAGCAACACTTTACATTAAATGGTGGTGGTATCCGATGCGATGAAGGGGTTACCAAATTAGCAGCCTATTATTTTTATAAATACATTATGCATAACCTTATATATTTTACTTCTTTTTTCATCGTCTTGGATAGGTTTTATGTATAATTATGCACCTCTTAAAATAACTGAGTGTTGTAGTACTATACGAGTTGTCTGTTCTAACCACGGTCAGGAAATTGTATGATTTTTTATTATCATTTGTTGTATTTTAAACCTTTTATTTTAAGCATTTCAATTTATACCATACTTCACTCTAGCATATTTTAACGCTGTTTAACATACTGTATTTGTTATAAGCTAAGACAAGTTTAAAAATATAACATTCAAATATATATATTTAATTTTTTCCAAACTCTACATCTGTATGTAAAACGCATCGACTGCATCTTTTCATTTAATACGTAAATGAAAATTGTGTCTTGTATCAACACCTTAACTTGGGAACCATTTTGACAATGAACACACGCGCAAGGGATATCATCTAAACATTACGCTTTTTGCATCGACAAGATATGTTTCGAGTGTGATTAATTGTAATTGCAAAAAACGGCTGTTATACAAACGCATGATTATTGTGCATTACCTCGGATCGACTTGTTTTTAATTTTTAGTTCATACGAAGGAGAGTTCACACATATAAAATCCAAAAGACAGAACTGGAAAGCAACTTGTCAATTTCTTTAGTGTCTAATCCTTATAGACTTATCATATTCTGTTGCTCAATAATTCGTTTTTCAGAAAGTTTTGGCTTTTTATATCGAAATCTTTTTCTTCATATTGTGACAATAACCATGAATAACTTACCGATGCTGATAACACAACTATGTTAAGTATGAAGACCAAAATTATCATTTGAATTTGTCATTGAAGTAACAAAATTATTAAGTTTTGTGTTCACTTCTGTTGTATGTTGATGGAAATGTACATGTATTTACAGTAGCTCAAGTACAAACAACCGAACATGGTGTGAAGAACATGAACACGATCTCAGAATTTTCAACATGGATTAAAAGCAATACCAATTTTGGTGAGACACCAATGTTTACAGTTCCTTCCCGCGAAACAAGAGTTGTGTCACAGTGGATTTCATTTGCAGGTATTACACAAAGTGACATTTGGTTATGATCACTGTTATCAACTGAAAATCAAGGTTTAATTTTAAATCAAATCTCTATATATATGCATGGTCTCATGTTTTTATTTTACAGAATATTTAGAATAGTCCATGAATTAATTTCGATTTACATTTATCTAGCATATATTATACATAGAATTTCCACATATTTGAAATAATGTCATTACGAAACAATACTTCATAATAAGGGTAATATTGCTCCCATTAAAAATTAAAAAAACTGAGTTCTCATCATTTTTGATTGATTTTGCAAAGAACTTTAGAACTTCTTTTAAAGAAAGTTTATATATTTCATTTCATGTTATTATACATGCAATTAACACACTCTTTTTTTTTTACAATTCAAAATAATACATCAGTGAATTTCGGCTTGTTTCGTTTATTTTGTATTTTCATATTTGAATACTATGGTTGTGGGTATGGAGAATTTTCAAAGTTTGATACACAGTCAAAGGTTGAGGAAAGATTTGGTCAATTATTTACAACCAGTTTTCACCAAGTAAACAACATGTATAATTGTGTTTTAAGGTGTACGTCATTTGAAGGAGCAACGTATATTGTGTACTTTGTAAGTATTTACAAATATCCTTGGAAACCTCTTCATCTTTTTTTTAACTAAATTCCCTCGTTCCGATCCTTTTGTAAATAATAAAAACGATATCACATGATTTATATCTATAGGAATTGTGAATAGTCACATGATTGTTTTTCTTGATTTTGAAAAAAACCCAAAGGAAACTGAATATGAAATTAAATTTTGGTATGACTCGGTATTTAAACAACCCGCTTTTGTCGTATACTTTTCTGGATAATTTTGTATTCTTATCTTTTACATTTGTTAGGTTAACGTGCGTTGTCTAAAGAGTGTTTGTGTGCAATTTTGTCTTCTTTGTTGACATACTTGTCTGTTATTATAGTGATAAATGTTGTAACACAAAGACGACAGCTGTATCCAAAGTTTGAACATTTAAATCTATGATGTCCGTTTGATTTGCTCACATTTTGTTGTCAGTATAAGGGAATTATATGCGACTGTCATACAAGTGAAAGCTTAAGCTGTCTTTATAACTAGGTTTAATCGGCCATTTTTAACAAAAGCAAGGCATGTAAAAAGTAAAAAATGTGGAAGATGTTTTCCATCCAATGTATTTGGGATTTTAATTTTGCCATTTGATAAGGGACTTTACATTTTGAATTTTCTTTGGATATTTCCATTTATTTTAAAACTCTCTCTTTTTTTGTATTTTGTCTCAATGGAGAAAGATTCGAGGACCACATAGACACCCCCTTGGGGTACGATAATTTTCAATTTGATTTACCAAAGAATTTGTTCATCATCATATGAATGTTTAGATAAATAAGTCGCGTTTATATCACTTGTTTTTGAAAACTGTAAAATAAGTGACGACGCCTGGCTTAATAATTAAAAGATCAAGAGACAAATAACAGTCCACAAACACACAAAATAAAAGAATCCGGCTTATCGCAGGACGTGAGCGAAGATGGCACCCTTCGTGATGCTCCTGAAAGTACAAACACCTTGATCAGTCTAATTCAGTAGTTCGTATTCGAAGAAAGGGGAACGGGATTGTAGTAACGACAATTAGGACATATTTGTCTTCATATGTGAAACAAATATTACATACCTGTCAACAAACTTGCAAAGGCTTCCGTAAATTGTACGATTGGTTGATTTCAAATTAACTACTTGAAACTGTTGGTTAAACAGCTTCCTTGTGATCAGAGATACAAGCCTTATAATATTGTATCAATTGCAAGCTATGTCCACTGCATGCAGGTGCTGCTGGAAAGTTGCTTCATAGAAATGAAAAGGTTCATGTTTTGGAAGTTAATAATAGGAAATCTAATATTTAATACAGTTAACGTTGTATCCAACAAAATTCGCCAATATTTCTGCAATGGTGAAATAAATTAATATGCGGGTTTGTTTTAAACAGATACATTGCTATGTTATCTAGATTCATTTGTCGAAAGTCATGTTGTTTCGCCCAAAGCGGTTAAGGCACACATAAAGAGGCACTTCCTTGTCTCATTTAGAAAATTGTATGTTTACACTCTGAATATCCGACAACAATGATTTTTCATCAAAATCTGTAGCAGAATGGTGATTTTTAAAAACTAATTTCTTTCTTTTTAAATATCATGACATTGCGTTGAAGATCTACGAAAACTAATACTTATGTGGCAGATATTCATGGTAACATCTCATTTCCGCAATTTATATCTCACAACAATATATAAATTTTATAATTTACATCAACTGGTGGAATGCCGCTGGTCAAATGTCCATAGAAAAACAAAAAACAAAAATTTAAACTGGAAATCATGCTTTTACCGAATAGCCATACCAACCGCAGTATTAAGACCTTTGAGATTGATTTTAGTAACTACAAACACTTACAAATTAATCAGTTCCGTAGTACAGGTTTCAATGTAACTAGAACAGATTTGGTGTAAAATCTGTCATGAGTAAAAGTCAGACATTGATCTGTTGATTCATGTACTTGATGTATTATCAACAATTGTATAACTGATGCAGTGAACCGTCCAATTTATGTAAACAACATATTGTTATTTTCTTTTTAGAAAACAATTTGTCAATGTATAGTAAATCTCAATGTTAATTTGAACATAGCAACCCAGTACTGTTTTGGTGAATGTGAAAATCCTTATGATTTTTACTGTCAAGGTGACAATGGATTGATATTCTTTGCTATTAACATAAGAAATACAGGTAAGACTTATGTATTTGTCCTGAGGATACTGGTTACTTGTCTGAAATACAATATATATTTTTTTTCAATTTATTTAGTAGCAGTTTCCATATTGAATTAAAAGGGTATTATAAGTATCGTTTACGTGGTACAGTTATAAATTCATGTTTCAGGGTTGTAATAATCAAAAGAAGGCAAAATCTATATGTTTAAACTTAAATATATATATATATACCTCGCAATAAGTTTAGCAACACCTGATTATTTTCCAGAATCGTTTTTTACTGATCTTATTACTAATCGAAATATCGATACAATGAACTGAATATAAATTTTAATAAGATAACATACATAATGTTAATTGAAAAGTACAAATTTTGGACGGTTTTCATGATTAAATGTTTGACTATTCCATTTTGGGCAAATGGTTGTAAAATGGCAAAAACGAAACACAAGAAAAAGTTTCAACTTATACTGAAGTTTTTGACCAATATTGTCTACACTATACAGAAAATTCTATTCAAAACTTTGAGGTTGACAATTTGTGAATAAATTAAAGTACAATTAATGTCAGTAGCGAGTGTATCCACCACGCTTCCGGAAAAGTGATCTACACGTCGTCTCATGCTTTGAACTAAGTGTCGCAATGTTCTAGCCGGGATTCTTTGCCATTCATCAATTAAGGCGGTTCGTAATTCTTGTAAATTACGACAAGCTGGAACCCTGTTGTTGATTTTTCTACCAATATCATCCCAGACATGCTCGATGGGGTTCATATCTGGTGATATGGCTGGTCAAGGAATAGTAGAAACAATACGTGCTCTGTGTGGCTCCACATTGTCGTCCATGAATATTGGTCTTGTTGCTAGATTATGATTGTCAAAATGTGGCACAGCGATATCTCGAATGATCTTATCGCGATACTTTTGACCCGTCATAGTCCCATCCGGAGGTCAATTTTGCAATCAAATGAAAAGCATCCCCAAACTGTCAAACCCCCGCCACCAAACGCTGTAGTTCCAAAGATGTGCTGTTCTCTGTATGTTGTATTCCGAGGACGCCATACGCGCATGTACCAATCAATATGATGTAGAAGGAATCTGCTCTCGTCAGACCAATGGACTCAACGCCACTATCTCAAAGTCCAATTACGATGATCACGTAACCACTGATGTCGAGCTTGACGATGCCTGAGAGTCAGTAATAGTCTTTTGACTGGCCTACGAGCACGTCAATTGGCACAAGTTAGTTTGCGGTTAACAGTTCTTAGACTCACGCGACAATGTATTCCCCAGTTCTCGCGTAAACGGCTGTAGTGAATGGATGTTGACGAGCTGACTGTGAAAGAGCCCTGTCATCTCTTGCAGATGTTTTAAGTAGCCTACCAGAACGTTCGCGCTCATCAACTGTCCCACTTTCTCTATGGCGCTTTAATATTCTCGAAATTACACTGTATGATACACCAAAGTGGACAGCTATTCTGACTCAAACCAGTATTGCGCATACCAATGACTTGCCATTTCTGTGCACTTGTTAACTTACGTCTGGGCATGTTCTTAAACAGAATATTTATCGTATACACTGACAAAACAGCACGTGAATCACCTTACCTTTTTAGCTCACCTGGCCCACAGGGCCAAATGAGCTCTTCTCATCACTTGGCGTCCGGCGTCGTAGTTCGTCGTCTGTCGTCCATCGTCGTTAACTTTTACAAAAATCTTCTCCTCTGAAACTACTGGGCCAAATTTTACCAAACTTGGCCACAATCATCATTGGGGTATTTAATTTTTTTTTAAATGTGTCCGGTGACCCGCCAACCAACCAAGATGGCCGCCATGGCTAAACATAGAACATAGGGGTAAAACGCAGTTTTTGGCTTATAACTCAAAAATCTGACATGGGGGTAAAATTGCTTATCAGGTCAAGATCTATTTGCCCTGAAATTTTCAGATGAATCGGACAACCCGTTATTGGGTTGCTGCCCCTGAATTGGTAATTTTAAAGAAATTTTGCTGTTTTTGGTTATTATCTTGAATATAATTATAGATAGAGATAAACTGTAAACATCAATAACGTTCAGCAAAGTAAGATTTACAAATAAGTCAACTTGACCGAAATGGTCAGTTGACCCCTTTAGGAGTAATTGTCCTTTATAGTCAATTTTTAACCATTTTTCGTAATCCTTAGTAATCTTTTAGAAAAATCTTCTCCTCTGAAACTACTGGTCCAAATTAATCCAAACTTGGCCACAATCATCTTTGGGGTATCTTGTTTAAGAAATGTGTCCGGTGACCCGTCCAACAAACCAAGATGGCCGCCATGGCTAAAAATAGAACATTGGGGTAAAATGCAGTTTTTGACTTATAACTCAAAAACCAAAGCATTTAGAGCAAATCTGACGTGAGGTAAATTTGTTTATCAGGTCAAGATCTATCTGCCCGTAAATTTTCAAATGAATCGGACAACCTGTTGTTGGGTTGCTGCCCCTGAATTGGTAATTTTTTGGAAATTTTGCCGTTTTCTGTTCTTATCTTGAATCTTATTTTAGATAGAGATAAACTGTAAACAGCAATAATGTACAGCAAAATAAGACCTAAAAATAAGTCAACATGACCAAAATGGTCAATTGACCCCCTAAGGAGTTATTGTCCTTTATAGTCAATTTTTATCAATTTCCATACAATTTGTAAATTTTTACTAACATTTTTACTGAAACTACTGGGCCAAGTTCCTTATAGATAGAGATAATTGTAAGCAGCAAGAATGTTCAGTAAAGTAAATCAGTGTTCCAGCTAGGTTTTCAAAAGGGCAGGGTGCCAATCCTGAAAAAGGGCATTTAACGCGCGATATGATAATATGAAAAGGGCATATTTTAATAAAAGATGTTAATCAAACATTTGTGTTTATTCGTTGAATCACAGGTTATACAAGAACAACATCTTTAGCCCATATAGAACTCTATCTTTCTACTTTTAAGGCTGAAAAACTTGTCAAGCAGCTTGTCACACAAGTTTTTTTATCATTGCTTGGCACAGTTGAACTTTATATTCAGTATGTTTTGAAAGGAGATCTGTTTCATACTGTTTCTATGGTCTACCACATTTTACCAGTTTCACCTTTCTACCCCTGCTGTGCTTGATGGCAATACAGCACAAAACAGCTGTGCTCAGTAAATTCACAATTTTAGGATATAAAGCAACAGTGAAAAATAGTATCAAAAATAAAGAATACAGAAAAAGATGACCAAGGCACCCTACCAACACTCCTACTAAGACCCTCTTTAACTTTTCCCATAACTCAAAATAAATACCTTAACATATATATTCTAATGCAAGAAGTATGGAGACACATTTTAGAATATGTAAATGGGTTACTCAATGCTAGGAAAAAAATCAGATTGAGTTATCTTTCTTTATTCGGGTGTGCTCCTTCTTTGGAGGATTATAAACAGTACGTAAATATGATGTAAATATGATCACAATATGGCGGCCGATTTTGTTATTTTCGTATCAAAAATGAAGGCAGTCAATGACAAATACGTCTAAATTTTCTGTTTATTTTACAGAAAACAAGTAAAACAATGTCTGCAACGAGTTTATAATGGTTTTCCAACTTTCTGTCATTACGTTTCTTCCATGAAACTACGGTAAACATCGCAAATTGTGCCCAAGTTGTTGTATGCACATTTCTTCAAAGATAATTGCCGACTGACCGATTCTATTTGAACGAATTAATGTTGATGATCATTAATGACCCATCCGATAAACGGATTAAAATGTACAAACACATCATCATCACCAAAACACAATTTTGTCATGAATCCATCTTCTTCCTTTGTTTAATATTCACATAGACCAAGGTGAGCGACACAGGCTCTATAGAGCCTCTAGTTTGAACGAAACTTGCAAGGGAAAAACTTGTATGTAGCTTTCGAAAACCGGTTTTTTAAGATACCTAGGAATAAAATCTATTCCTGAATTCTTACCTGTTGATTAACAATAGATTAACAATATATATGGAAACAAAGCGGTATCAAATTTAATTTCAAAACAAAAAATAGAAGCAAAAACATTTAGGTGTTGCTTAACTTTTGGCGAGGTGTGTACGTTTTGACAATAGTTCTAATATTGTATCTGCTTATTCATGTCACATGTCAAAGAGTCAGTTCTTCTTTTATGTAATCATATATCATTGGTGTGATCGTTTTGTATAATTAAATGTGCATAGAACACGGAAAACATTCGATGTTTATTACAAAAGCAAGACCGCCCTTAGTCAGATTTAAGGCTTTATATGTTTTATCAGTTTTACAATTACTTGATAAGTTGACAATGACACAAGAACTGAAGACTGGCTTTCAATTAGCTAGTGTATGTATAATAATTGTTCATATTGATATTAAATCATTTGACAAAAATACATCTCCAAAAAGCTGTATAAGTGTCAATGAAACAACCCTCCATTCAATTTTTAATTTGTAAAAGTAAACCATTATAGGTCAAATAACGGCAACAGTTACTGTAGTATTCCGATGTTCAAAGTACGATATTCAACATTCTAAGAACGCATGATCTACGTAAGAATTGGCACGACTTTAGAAATGTTTTGTATTGAATACTTCTGAACATTTTAATTAATTTGGTTAAATAATTGCTTTGATTCAAGTGCCACTGTCAAGTCTAATGTATACAAAACGCGTTTATGGGGTTCAAGTAGTAACTACAAAAGCCTTATCGAGGGTCAGTTTTTGCAGTTAAAACTCAACAAGTGCGAAAATGTCTGAATTTGTGTATTCATTTCATTTACTTAGCTCCAATTGAAGAAAGCCTTAACTTATCTGTAGATAAAGTGCCACCTTTGCATTGCCTTCTCATAACAAAGGGTGTACAAAGTATAAGAACAATACAAGATTGCAACCGAAAACTGAAGAAAATGGATTTTGAAGTCGTTGAAGAAAGCATCATATTCCGAATTGGCAAGTATTTGAATTTGGTATATTCATGTAAAATACATCATTTCTATATTTCGTTTGATTTTTTGCATTCATGGAGCAGACGAGTAGTACTGTAAACATGTCCATCAGATTATAATCAATTAGTTTAAACTGTTCACACAGTTTTCAATACGACTAGCGTATAACAGTTTGTACTTGAAAGACCATTAATTGTCTCAAGTGCAATGTTTTTACATAGCTGGTAGACTTGCTATTCAGCTTTGTAAGTGATTATAAGTTCTATTAGAAACTTGGTTTAACTTCCCACAGGTACAGTTGACACAAGATGAGTCAAGCTATATTTTGTTTTGGTCCTTTATGATCATTTAGCACCTCTCGTATATGCTTTGGATTTTAAATGTATGGTTGTTAACGAAAAATCATAATGAACGTAATTACAGAAAATCATTGACATTTATAAACTGCTATTTTCATTTACTCGTGCTGTGTTTAATCAATTGCTTTTGAACTGTTTGTCGAAAATGGTACCATCAGTTATAAGAGTAGTCAATTATTTGAACTCATATGTTTTAAGGCATACTTTTGGCATTAAGATGTCTAGGTTTGAGCGTTCTTCATTAGGGTAAATGAATAAAAGCGCTATGGACGCATGACATTTACACCTTGTTCATACTAGGACATTTTTATCGATATAAACTAGACCGGTTTACTTTAGATCGGTTTAAGGGCTAATGTGAACGCTTTGAATCGATCTTCAATCGGTCTAAACTAAAAACCAAAAGAGGTAGTTTAGTTTGAATTTGATCTAAAGTAAACCGATCTTAATTTAAATGTGAACGCAGAGATCGGTTAAACTAGTACGATTGAATCGAAAATAACCTATGCGCATGTATAGCGGCGAAACTATCTCAGAGGTTCGTTGTTAAACCCATATTTCTCTGTTAAAAGACCTTTAAAACAAACTGAAAACATATTGTCTTCGCCAAAGCATAGATTTGCGAAATCTGTGTCTTCTTTTCTTATGTTGATTTTTTCTTTGCAGGAACCGCAGTATTTCCGGCGTCGTGTTGTAACTTTCGAATTCGTTGCTACGGAATTTTTTTTCATAATTAAAAAAACTGCAATAACACCACTGAGTATCAAATTTTAACTCGTCATTCAAGAGAAACAATAACTTTATCCGATTTTTGTTTTCAAGTGTGTGTATCAGTGTACCAACACATGAATTTGGTAAATCAGTTCTATTTAATACACAATGTTTACAGTTTTACGGTTGAAAAGGTTAGGTCGATTGCGTTTTTAATTGTAGTGTGAACGCAGTGGTTCAGATTAGATCGATAGAGATCGTTATGATTAAAGATAATGTGAACTGGTTTTATTTAGATCGATTTAAATTAGATCGATAAAAAAATGCTAGTGTGAACGGGTCTTATATAAAACAATTGAATGTAATAAACTCAATATTTAAATCTAAATAAAATAAAAAATCCTTTTTTTTTCTTCAGAAAATATATATTTACAGTGGAATAAGTCGCAGGGTAATAAAGGTGAAATCAACTTCAGAGTAATATTTCAAAATCATAGTGGTAGGTATCTCCCTTTCGTACGTTCTTGAAGTTGTCGTTTTATTACTAAATTCTTCCAGTAACAAGGTTGTAACTGATTAATTTGCAGCCGTTGATTGTCAATAAACAGTACTTGATACGAGTACAAAACAACACTGACATTTTAGCTAAACATGTTAAGAATTATGTTTTCCCCATAGTTGCGTTATATCTGTGAGACGGAAATTGTTTGCATTTTTTGTAAAATATTTCTCCTACATCACATCATATACTGCTAAAAAAAGAAAAAAATCTCAAGCGTTTACGTCTACTAATATATCTGACGTTATGAGAAAATAATGAGTCAAAATTGCCTGTATACAAGCATCAAGTCAAAAGTGGTACATGTACTTGGTACTTACATTACATAAAGTTCAAATGTACTCTCTTTTCATATCAGCTTTTTTGCAAATGTACTTTTGGAACTATATTATCTTTTGTTATGTTTAACGCTGATCATAAATTACTTTCATAAAAAAAAACCTTTATAATTGGATTAAAAATAAGTTCTGGTGAAACATTGTAAAAACTCAAAAATATTGATAATAATGTTTAACTCTGTTGAAAGTTTAAAATTTTCTACCTTATACACTACACATAATAAGATCAAAATAAACGTGGTAAACCAATTCAACGGTTTAGAATTTATCTGTTGCAATCATAATGATGAACATGCGCAGAAATCTGTTAATTGTTCTGTTCTGATAACGTTTTTAGCTTCTTGTTGACGTCGTTAGTGGTGCATACAGTAAAGTTATATATCACCAAGTTAACTTAATCAAGAAAAATAATACAGCTCGACAGCAAATAACACTAATCATAATAGTCAAAATGTTCAAACTCTCAATATAACTGTGTTTGAATCAAAAGACCATAACCCTTTATCAAAAGATAGGATTCAACTTAACAAAAGTACGTTTATTTTCTAACACACAAGCTACTTTTACAGATTCTTTACAGAGTTGCATGACTGAATTGCGTTCGAACTAAACTGTTAACGTTTTTTGTAGAAATACATGTAAGTTGACAATCAGCGGTTTAGTAGGGTTCATGTCGTTAAATATTTTGTTTTATGAAAGGTGTTTTGTTGTTGTTTTCTTATCCGTCGTCTTTCTATTTGGCCATGGTGTTGTCTATTTCTATTTGACTCGGGATTTATTTATCCCACTTCTGTGTCTCCACTCTTTTTTAACTCAATACTTCAAGGTGAGGTAATTTTTTCATCATTTTTTTCCATGTAGATGCAATAACCATGTTTACGGACAGCATATTAAACACCCCGAAAACTACAAATATACATGTTGATGTATCACTTACAGGTTAGTATACTTATATCATCACCTCATTGTGAATTGATATATTTATAATAAATATTTTATCTGATTCTAGTGAAAATAAATGTATGCCATTCCTATCAAATAAGAGTTCACGTAAAAGGTCCGATTGATTGGTTAGTTGACTGTTGTTTATCGCCACTTTCATCGCTATTGTGATTTTTCTGTCGGTCAATTTTTATTTCTGCAGGAAGCTGACGTTCCTGTAGAAAATGTTAGTCAGATTTTCGACACCAAAATAGAATACATTTGTTTTTTAATGAATTCACATCGTTCAGTTAAGTTTAAATTACAATAATTTAATTTTGGATGTAACGCTTCTTCTGATTGGCTTACGTTATTTTGTTATCAGCCCAAAGACATAATTCAGTCATATTACCGTGACGTCATCAACGTTTTTTCATGGTTTTCTACGGTTTAAAATGGAATTTAAAATTAAATTATAAGGAATAACTGTAATATTTTTTCTGTCAATTCGAAATAACATAAAAAATGTGGTGCACACTGTTAAATAACCCCACTACACGCGTTATTCAGTGTGCAGCAAATTTTTTATGTTATTTCTTCATAGACAGAAAAAATGTCATTCCTTAATTGTTTAATTTTACCTTTCAATAGGCCTCTTTATCAAGTTAAAATACGTTGAGTCATCCTATTATCTTTAACGTATTCATAACTAGGAATATGTGCAGTAAAGGAAACTAATTCAAACAAAATACCGCAATAAAAAGAATGTATCATTCCTAAACGGAAATAGGTACATACATTGGTAGCATTACTTAGGTAAGTACTGGCATCGCCACTATAATCTTAATTAATACAAAATGGCAAATGTTTATTTTAACTCAATCATAAGATATATTTGTTTTATGTCAGGAAAAACAACTACCTTCAATCAAAACAACAGTATGGCTGAGGCTACAGCAATAACCACATATGACAGAACAACACAGACAGGTAAAGAGCTGCACTTATGTCAAGATTTCGGTAGTTACTCACATTATTAAATTTCCATGATACACGAAACCCCTTTTTTATTTAGAAAATTTACACCCGGTAGGTACCATGATGATTATGAAGACAAAAACAGCTTTAAGATATAGAAATACAAATAAAACCAGTGAGCTACAACTAAATTTAAACAGACGCAGTAGTTTCATCACATTTTAGAAGTCAATTTCCAAATCTATGTAACATCATTTAAGCAACATCTGGATATGAAGTATCTACGTATGTCGATATGAATGAGATATTCCGAGGCTTCCGTTTTCTATCATTACTTATGTGGTACCTACTGACCCTATGAACATGTTGAAAAAAAAATCAAATAAAAAAAACTTAAACCACACACCTAATTTAAAAAATCCCAATGGATATATAACAGTTTGACAAACACTAACTCTGGTCTTTGAGATGCTTATATTGTTTAACAATAGAACATGATTTATACGTTCGGCTAAACTTTAGAGTTGTCTCCCTGTAGTGTTATGTACCATTTTAAGTAGATAGACGGTTTGTGCAGTCATTGACCAAACATTTCTAAATTGTAAAATTGAGGCCATTGCTTAAATATTTTGCAGAATCATCATGATTCGGTTGATACTTATACAACATATTTCAAACAGAGCACTACAGAGATGCTCAACTTGCTGTGAACATTCCCTCCCTTTTCCCTAGATTTTAATTTTCCTATAGTCAACTTTCCATTTCTGTGTAGCAACATCCCAGCAGCACCAGCATATGGAGTATATGTGTCTCAATTGATACGTTACTCTAGAGCTAGCTCAAAGTACGTTGATTTTGTTGAACGAGGAATACTGCTTTCTCAAAAGTTGCAAAGACAGGGCTATGAATCAATCAAATAAAGGTCATCACTCAAGAAATTTTGAGCTGATTGGCCATTATGACAAAAGTGTGTGAGAAATCATATCTGATATTCTTCCTCATTCATAATAACCTTCAATCATTACCGAACTGAACAAAGAAATAACACGACGGGTGCCGTATACGGTGCAGGAAATGATTACCCTTCCGGAGCACCTGATTTCACTCCCGGTTTTTAGTGGAGTTCGTGTTGTTTCTTAATTATTATTTATAACTGTTGATGTAAATGTCCTTTGGTTTTGTGAGTCTTTGTTTACTCCTTGGTTTTGATTGTTATTGTCTTTGCGGCAACATATCAGACTTAACCATGGATTATTACTAGCCATGATCTACATGACGGGAACCGATAAGGGGAAAGAACTACTTACCCTTTTGTAGTTCTAGTGTTCGTTTTGCACAGTACTAATGTCATCTCCTACTTTTTGCAATTGTGGTGTATCATTTTCTTTAATTGTAAGCTTATGATTGCGAGTTGGTTTTTTTCTCTCTTTTTTTGTAATGCTGTATTACAGGTTATTTTCGTGTTTTGCGTCCTTCTATAATAAAACTATTAAATCACTACTAAATGCTCTTGGAAGGGACAAGGTTTAATTATAAGGCCCTAAATAAAAAAAGTATGTATTGAGATATCTGAATAAACATATCATAGATACCTGGATTTTAATTTAGTATTTGAGCCAGACACACGTTTCGTCTACAGGAGACTCATCAATGACGCTCGAATCTTAAAAGAAAGTTGAAAAGGCCAATTAAAATACGAAGATAAAAAGCATTTAGGACCCAAACTTCCTAAAAGTTTTGCCTAATACAAATAAGGTAATCTATTCCTGAGTCAAAATTATAAAAAAGATGTGGTGTGATTGCCAATGAGACACTGTCTACAAGAGACCAAAATGACCCAGACATTAACAACTATAGGTCACCATACGGCCTTCAACAATGAGCAAAGCCCATACCGAATAGTCGGCTATAAAAGGCCCCGATAAGACAATATAAAACAATCCAAACGAGAAAACTAACGGCCTTATTTATATTAACAAAAATGAACGAAAACCAAATATGTAACACAAAAACAAACGACAACCACAAGTTTTGTTAACAGTGAACTTATAAATATGACCATATCACTGATAATTCATATCAAACACAGAAGTGTTGACTACTGGGCTGGTGATTCACTCTGGGAATATACACTTATCATAGTTACAAGCATTGAAATTTAGTATTTACGCGAGACTGTATTCTTCCTGCAAATTGCAACATATATCTTTATTAATCTTAATTTACATTTTGAATACGTTTAATTAAAATGAGTTTCCATTTTTTATTTCAGTTAATTACGGTATGATTATTTACAACTGTGTGCTATGTATTCTTGTACTTCTTGTCTGGGTCGTTCTGTTTTTGAAGCATCACAGGTATATCTATAAAAAAAATATCTGTTATTTCAAGAAAATTAAAAACCTTTAATTCGGTAAAAACGATGAAACGTAGACATTAAAAGAAAAACCTTCCAAAAAAATCCGTAGTGTTGTGTTATTATATATTTTTTTTATACGACCTCTTTGTTGTATCGTAGATTATTTTATTTGATCAATTTAGATCGATATGATGTTAATGTTACTATAGCTCTAGATCTTATCTATTCATTTTCAAATAAAATTGAGAATGGAAATAGGGAATGTGTCAAAGAAACAACAACCCAACCATAGAACAGACACCAGCAGAAGGTCACCAATAGGTCTTCCATGCGAGAAACTCCCGCACCCGGAGGCGTCCTTCATTTAGCTGACCCCTAAACAAATAGTGATAATGGACGTCATACTAAACTCCGAAATATACACAAGAAACTAAAATTAAAAATCATACAAGACTAGCAAAGGCCAGCGGCTCCTAACTTGGAACAGGCGCAAAAATGCGGCAGGTTTAAACTTTTTTTCTTTAAAATTACTCAAAAGTTAAATCACAAAAATACTGATCCCCGAGGAAAATTATTTAAAAATCCCATTGGATATATAACAGTTTGACAAACACTAACTGTGGTCTTTGAGATGCTTAATATTGATTAACAATAGAACATGATTTAAACGTTCAGCTGAATTTTATAGTTATCTCCCTGTAGTGTTATTGTCCACCTTAAGAAGATAGACAGTTTGTGCAGTCATTGAAAGAACATTTCTCAATGGTAAAATTGGGGCCGTTGCTTGGATGTTTTTCAGAAACCATCACGATTAGGTTGATACTTATATCACATATTTTTAAAAAGTAAAATCAAAAAAATACTGAACTCCGAGGAAATTCAATATTCAATAGGAAAGTCCCTTGTCAAATGGCCAAATATAAAGCCCAAACACATCAGAGCTAGTTACTACACGATGTTTTGATAAATATGTGATTTCACAAAGAATATGCAGCATCTGATGACCTTTGTGCATGTTGTGTTAACATTATAATGCTTAACGTTAACTTTTTCTTGTTGGTCTAGATCAAGAAAACCAGTTTCGATGAAAACGACCGAAGAGACATCATCAAACAGAGAATCATCAAGGATTTCAAATTACGACACAATTAGTTTGAATACCATTCCACATCCTATTCATATAACAAACGAAACTTATAGTGCGGCATTGGTCTAATGAACATGCATACTTCTCAAATATATTTTCTTGGTAAAAAAAAAACTGAATTTATTTTGTTAGATTATTGTTCAACTTGAATTCATTCAATATTTTGTATTTTTTTAAAATCAAATGGTAAATGTATTATAGATAAACTATGTACATGTATTTGGACTACACGTACTGCATTTATAATATATTGTTTATGTAATTCTAATTTCAAATTTGCTACTGTCTGAAGTATTTGAAACCTAAGAGATAGTGCAAAAGAAAATGTGTTGTAAAAAAAATTAAGATAATTAATTTCAAGTTAATTTTTGGTCTGCAGTGCCCTCAGCTTCGTACTTTATGTGACCGTTTTTCCTCTTTTTATTCGAGCGTTAATGACGGTAATGACGAGTCTTTTGTAGACGAAACGCGCGTCCAGCGCAAATACAAAATTACAATCCTGGTATCTATGAGTTATTGACAACTACTGGGTTGATGCCACTGTTGATGGAGTTTTTAATCTCCTTGGTTATCACCACCCCAGTACACAGCAATTCAGGGTTGACATGAAGTATCATTGATATGGTCATAATTATAAATTAACTGATTACAAAACTTTACAGTTTTTTTTAAATACTCTGGCTTTTCTTTCTCAGGAACAGATTACCTACGCTGTACTTAAAAAAACTTTAAGAATTTTGAGGTCTTCGATGGAAGGCGCACTGATGAGTCTTTCGCAAATATAAAATATAAATACTGGAATCTTTGATATATTTAAAAAAAAAAATGATATGGTGTGATTACCAATGAGAAACCTCTCCACAAGAACCAAATGACACCAAAACTAATAACTATAGGTCACCATAGGACCAATGAGCAAAGCCCTAACGGCATAGTCAGCTATACAAAATTGAAAATAGATTTACATTCATCAGGTTATAACCTCAGTTTTTTAATAATTTCAAAATTGATAAACGGACAATTTAAGTAAAGTTTGTTAAATCATGTCAGTACCGAAGTTCTGACTACTGAGCTGATGATACAATCGGGGACAAATAGTTCACCAGCAGAGGTATCGACCCAGTGATGTGAAAAATTGAAAACAACACGTTTAATAATTTCATGCGTCCGAATCGCTTTTCTATAAAAGGCCCCGAAATGATTTTATTTTCAACCACTGATATGCCACTGCTGGTGCAGTTTTTATTACCCGAGGGTTGAATTATCATTTCAATGTTCATAATTATAAACTAACCGTTTACAAAGCTATACATTTTTGAAATACTGAAGCTTTTCTAGGAATAGTTTTCATAAGATGTATTTGACAAAACTTAAAGGATTTTTGTATCCTCAATGCTATTCTACTTCGTACTTTATTTAGTTTTTTATGCCCCATTCATGGACATTATTTTTTCTGGTCTGTGTGTCCGTCCGTTCGTCCCGCTTCTGGTTAAAAGTATTTGGTCGAGGTAGTTTTTGATGAAGTCCAGTCAACTTGAAACTTAGTACACATGTTCCCTTTCATATATGATATTTCTAATTTTAATGCCAAATTAAGAGATTTTCCCACATTTTTAGGGTCCACTGAACATAAAAAAATGATGGTGCGGCTTGGGCATCTGTGTAATGTGGACACATTCTTGTTTGAACTTTTTTTATTTCGACGTCACTGATAAGTCTTGTGTAGACACATTATATAATTCAAAACACATTATTTATTAAGCTTTCCGTAGGAAAAAAAAACATCTGTGGTTTTGTTTTTAACAGAAGTCACATGTTTAAAAACGGGGAACAAAAGCCGTACGGTGACTTATAGTTGTTAATGTCTGTGTCATTTTGGTCTTTTGTGGACAGTTGTCTCATTGGCAATCATACCGCATCTTCTTTTTTTATATTTACAAGTAACGATTGAATGGACAATGTGAAATCGGTACGGCCTAGTCTATTCAGATGAATTTCATTACATGTACATGTACTTTTTTTTCATTTCTGAAAAATACAGAAGCGAATTTGATAAATATTTCAAACTTTTCGCAAATAGCCATTTACAAATCAATAAATATAAGAGGATGTAGCATGCGTACCAATGGGACAACAGGGAAAACCAACTATTAAATCTATATAAAAAAAAACGAGAAACGAAAACACATCAACAAACGACAACTACTGGACATCAAATTCATGACTTGGGACTGGTGCAAACAATTGCAGCGGGACTAAACATTTTAATGGTACCAAATCTTCTCTCTTATCTGAAACAAAAAGTGTAACATCACAAGATTAATGTATTCATTCCTATATACTAATATAATGGTAAGTACGTATCGTTGTCATGCCCATGTCCGTCAATATTTAAAATTAGAAAACAATTTCTAAAATTCCTGTTTCAAAATGTGTAAATATATAAGCGGCGCTAAGCCTCCACAGAAAAGAAAAAAATGAGGATACGGTAAAGTACTTTCGCGAATATGAGAAAACAAAAAGGTTGAGGAATTACTCGTGGGCAATTTATTTGAAAAAAAGATCCTGTTTAAACGAGTGAGGAAGGAATGGTTTGCCAAACATGTTAACAATATGGTGATTCAAAGACAAACATTTTAGCTCTTGATACAAAAGCTATAAATTAGACAGTATAGTTAAGCATGAGAGTTCCAAATTCACGAAAAATCGGTATTGATTGAAAAGGCCAAACATGAAACAAAAAGTGAGTCCAGGACTGCAAATATAGTCCAAACATTGAATAACTATTTTTTTAATGTTTACAACCTGTCATGCAATAGTTGAGAGAAACCGAACACTTTTAATTGAATATGCCATCCATTCTTAATATGATGGAAAGGGTAAGGAAAGAATTTTGTGACAATGAATGTGATTCAGGGCTTGATGATGAAGAATATAAGTCTGGGATTGATGAATCAACTGTCTATTCAATCCTTTAAGATTAAATTAACTGTCGTTTCCATAATATTAAAGTTTCACAATTGTAATGCCTTTTTTATAAAGATAGATAAAAGATGTGGTATTAGTGCCAATGAGACAACTCTCAATCCAAGTTACTATTTATAAAAGTAAACCATTTAAGCTCAAAGTACGGTCTCCAACGCGAAGCCTTGGCTCACACCGAACAGCAAGCTGTAAGGGGCTAAAAAAAATACTAGTATGAAACCATGCAAATGGGAAAACCAACAGTATAAAAAACAAGAAACGAGAAACAGTTATGAACCAGATCAACAAACGCCAACTACTTAACAGCGGGTTTAAACGTGTAAGTGGTACCAATCCTTCACCCTTATATGAAACAATAGTGTAACGTCACAACAAAGAATACCAATTGAAATGGCTTAATTCAAAGACATATTAACATAGGGATTGATAAATATTAACTTAAATTAAAGAACTGTTTGATATATATTTGTTTTTCCTCAAGACAAAAAAGGTAACAAGTCCAGCTTTATCCTGTAAAAAAGTTATAAATTTTAACCCTGAACTAGAAGAGGATATATAATTGGCAAGGAGAGAATTATCAAACAAATGACGTGATTGGGTGAGAGCAGTTATCTGTCAACGCACGGTCTTCAACATTGAGCAACTTCAGAAACGTCAGTGTATCAGACATATTAAATATTTATTATATTCATACGAAAAGACCCAAGAACTTGGTTAATGACAAAAAAATAATCAACAACAATCACTGAATTGCATGCTCCTTACTTGGAACATCCAAATAATGAATTCAGCGGGATTGAATATTTTTTTATTATCAACCCTCTCTCTTAATAGGGACACTGGTGTAACAGCACAACATAAGACCAAAGTGTTAAAGTCAGTTGGTAATAGCATGACACACCATAAGACTTGCAAGAAACATTTAAAAGGATAAAGATAAACTAGCATATTGTTCTAAGTCTGTTCAATTTCATATTATGGATTAAACAACACACTGATGTCAAGTTGGTTCAATATTCAACATTCAATTATTTTATATACATACATTTTTTTGCATACATTTTCAACATTCAACATTCGATTTCAACATTCAATTATTTTTTAGTCATATAAATCGAGTGACTGGTGAAAAGCGATGTTTATCCAATTCTTGAACCAATGCCTGTATATATTATAAACTAAGTCATTTGTGCACAATTTTATCATTTTTCATTTTTTACGCATCCACATTATATGATCGTCAACAATATTCCTCTCTGTTTGTTATGATGTGAAAATATGGCAGCTAATTAAATGTCGTTTTTTGAAGCTGTAGTTTACCGATTGTCACCTTTATAGTAAAAAATCAACAAAGCATGCATATTGAGCACGTGTGCTCGGGCAAAAAATAATCACGAATATAATACCTATCCATGTTAAAAGTACAATAAAGTATAGCTTGCATCAATTATTTCTTAAATAAGAGTCTACTTTGTTTTGTTTTAGGGGGGGGGGGGGTATCGAGCGTACAAACAGTTAACACTCGCATATGGTTTGTATCTACCAATTATGTCTTCCCTGACTATACATGTGATCTTTTATACTTTCAACTATTTTTCGGTAATAGTGTTAAGGTTTATGTACCCTTCTGTAGCCATTTTTGTACGAATTTTTCAAACCTCAATTGTATCAAATCTATAGATATAATAAATAATAGAGATAGGCCATTTAGTACATGTTCCAAGGGGAAACTTGATGCAAAGCACTTTTTTTACTGTTCCATAGCATTTGATAGAAAAAGAGGACTTTGTGGCAAATAAATCAAGATTTTTATAGAAAATCCACAGCCTTTAATACAGAGATTTTTTGTTATAAAATTTGAAACATAAATTACTCACTTGATTTTCTATGATGTGCTAGTGTTTATTTTTTACAAAAAGTTCTAAGTAACCTGTAAATTCCAAAACACCTCGTGCTGAGTTACTAAAGTCGAGCGCATCCTAAAAGGTGTACTTGATTTTGGCCATCTTTATACTTGTCTTAACCAATAACTACATTTATAAACTTGTTTTAAGGAAATCAATGCTAGCACTGCATGCAATATTCCTATATCTATCAGTCATCAAATTGCCAAATATGAGAGTACAAGGATAAAGGCTGTGGATTTTCTATAAAAATCTTGATTTATTTAACCCCTTAACCTTTTTAAGGGGTTAAATGTGAAAGTATTTATTTACAAGTTGTATTATTTAATTATTTTTATAGGATACAGCCCAGAATTCTGAACTAATCGGGCTATTATCAAGCTAAAGAAAAATGACGAAAAAGTAGGAATTACGAGAGAAAATGAATTAAGAAGCGAAGTAAAGATTGTAAAGTTGTACTATAAAAAGAGTAGAGAAATATGAAAAGGTATTCAAAGATGTATAATAACAATAGAAGAAGGAAGTAAAGAGGAAAAAATAGATGGAAATCACGGAGAGAAAAGCTTAAAAGATGTTGGAGAAAGGTATTCTTCTTATTGAACTGTAATCCTATATCGGAATTCATCTCCTTACGCGATTCCATATGGCCGCCTTTGACAGGAAGCGCATTATTTTATAACACATGTCAATGATGTATTTTTAAAAACATCGTAAAACTCATAATCTTTAATCTAACCAACAATAATTGCATGTTAAAATACGAAATTAATTTAATCATATAAAACCTCATCATTTTGCAAGTTGATAGCTTTAGCGTTGAATTAATCTACAAAACATTCTTTAAATTACAGTAAATTTAAAAGAAGTAGGGGCTATAATGGTATACAATGAATGACCCAGTATTTTCGCATTAATAAAAGAAAATTAAAAAATTAAACAGAGCAGATTTTTTTCTCCATTAATTTTAAGAATTCGAGTAATTAATTTAAATCTCATATAAAAATATGTAATGACGTCGCAGTTGTAGGTGTAAATCACTTCATATATTACGTAAAATTAACATGTTAACAGAAACCTTTCATAACAGGTAAAAATGTCATGCATATGGTTAACTGTCAACATTGTGTTATAATTTAATCACTATAAATACAAACAAATAATTCTGCAAAGAAATACAGAAAGGCATGTAGCCAAAGAACTAAAAGAAAACACAGAAAGACAAGAATTCAAAATATAACTATAGCACAATGACAGGATTTATAAGTACCAAGCCACGTTAAATGGATAATACCAAAAAATAGAGTAAACAGTAAAAGTATTAATTTACAAAGACAAATAAAAGATCACTATAACACGTAATTAAGATATATTAAAAAACCCGTCTGTATCTAGAATCTATACTTCAAAACCCAACGTGTATTATTGCTGAAGATACGGTTTCTACTAAGTCTTGCTATCCTGGTCATATGTTGTTCGTACTTCTTTTGACTTATTTGTTCGAATGTATTTGTGGAGATATGTTTCATATCAGTTTTTTCTACATAACATTTTAATAGGATACATTCCCAGAATTCTGAACATTTTGGTCCATTATCAACCGAAAAAGGGAGAAGGTTTGGTACCATTAAATTTCCGCTGCAAATGTTTGCACCTGGCCTAAGACAGGAATCTGATGTACAGTAGTTTTCGTTTGTTTATGTTATTTATACGTGTTTCTCGTTTTTTATAGAGATTAGACCGTTGGTTTTCCCGTTTGAATGGTGTTACACTTGTAATTTTGGGGCCCTTTATATGTTGTTGTTCGGTGTGAGCCAAGTCTCTGTGTTGAAGGCCGAAAAGATCGAGAGAAAAGCTCAAAAGATGTTGGAGAAGGTATTCTTCTTTTTGAAGTGTACACTATCGGTATTCCTCTTCTAATTACGATTCAATATGGCCGCTTTGGCAAGTCGAGTATTCATTAATAACACATGTCAATGATGTATAAATACATCGTAAAACTCTAACTTCGTGATTTTTCTTTCAACCTACATTTATCGCCTGTTTAAATACGAAGTAAATTAAAAAAGGAGTAGGGGCTATAATGGCACATTATAATAAAAATAAATAAACAGAGCAGATTTTTTCTTCATTAATTTTAAGAGTACGAGTCAATAATTTAAATCTCATATAAAATATTTAGACATCACAATAATCAGTGTAAATAATGTCATATTCGAAAAGCACATATTAGCAAAAACGCATGACAAGAATATAAAAATTACCATAGCACAATATCGGGATGTATAAGTACCATGCCACGTTAAATGCATATTACCAAAAATAGACGGAACTGTAAATGTATTTATTTACAAAGACAAATAAAAAAAAACACTATAATACGTATTTAAGATGATGACCATCATCAGTACCTAGAAACTATACATGTACTTCAAGACCAACGTGTATTATTTGTGAAATTGATACGCAAAATTTATCAACAAGGTTGATACGGTTTCTACCAAGTTTGGCTATCCCGGCCATTTGGTGTTCGTACTTCTTTCGACGTTGCTTGTTCTGATATTTTTGCAAAGTAAAGAGGCGATGTGATATGTTGTACTTGCAATCATTTTGGGTTAATTGCTGTTATCCTTTTCAGGGATTCGGAGATAAGTTTTATAAATATTTTAATAAAATAGGCGGAGAATGTATACAAATGGAAATAATTAGATAATAGTGTTAAGGAAATGAATATTCAAACATAAATAGGTACGTCATATCCTAGAAAAATATCTAACGAAACGAACTATATATATTGACAAGCTTTGCATGGATTATAAACAATATTTTTTGGGGAAATAAGTGCGACCTGGTCCGCAAATAGTCAAAAAATAACATAAGGACCTAAGAGCTACGGTTCCGCAGCTAACAATGGTCCACAAGAAACTAAAATTAAAATAATACAAGACTAACAAAGGCCAGAGGCTCCTGACTTGGGACAGGCGCAAAAATGCGACGGGGTTAAACATGTTTGTGAGATCTCAACCCTCCCCCTATACCTCTAACCAATGTAGAAAAGTAAACGCATAACAATACGCACATTAAAGTTCAGTTCAAGAGAACACGTTTAATAATTTCTTGCGTCAGTTGACAGTGATATGACGTCATAATCGAAACATTGAACGCGTGAACAAAACAAACTGATGAAATAGATTTATCATGACAGGGAAAATGTCAAATAAAGGGGTACAGCCGTTTACATTGTGTTTATAATCCTAATCACTATAAAAACAAGCAAACAAAAAAGCAACAATTACCATGATAGCACAATAACGTGATGTTTAAGTACTGAGCCACGTCATGAATATTACCAACAGTGATAAACAGTAAATGTGTTAATTTACAAAGACAAATAAAAAAAAGTACTACAAGACGTAATAAATATGATTATAAACATCAGTACCTAGCAACTATACTTCAAGACTATGGTGTATAAAAGAGGGACGAAAAATACCACAGGGACAGTCAAACTCATAAATCTAAAATAAACTGACAATGCCATGGCTAAAAACGAAAAAGACCAACAGACAAACAAAATTACACATGACAACAACATAGAAAACTAAAGAATAAACAACACGAACCCCACCAAAAACTAGGGTCGATTTCAGGTGCTCCCAAAGGGTAAGCAGATCCTGCTCCACATGTGGCACCCGTCGTGCTGCTTATGTGCTAACAAATCCGGTAAATAGTCTCATTCGGTAGGTCACATTCATGAAAGGGAAGGGGACTGTAGTTACGACGTAAGGAATATATTTGATATCATTTGTGAAACGGTTATTCCATAACGGCCAACCAACTCGTGATGGCGTCCGTAAAATTTACGAAGGGATGATTTCAACTTCACCATTTGGAACTCTTGGTTTAAAAGCTTCCATGTGAGCAGCAACCCTCTATCAAGAAAATCATGATAGGAAATGCAAGCACGGGAATATCGTATCAATTGGGAGATATATACCCCGTATGCAGGTGCTGCTGGAATGTTGCTACTTAGAAATGGAAAGTTAACAATTGGAAAGCTGAAATCATCTCTTTTGTCGTAAAGTTTTATTTTCAACCGACCCTCATTGTCAATTTCTAGATGTAAGTCCATATATGAGGCCGACTTAACTGTATCTGTAGTATCCTTTATCTCTAGTTCGGTATAATTTATGATGTTGATTCGGAACATTTATCAACAAGGTCTTGGAATCTTTCAATAAACATTTTTAGAAAACTTGAGTTCATGAATTTATTTGATTTTACCAATTGCTTTTACTGAAATTCAATTAATGGAGAAAGAAAATATAAAAAATTGAAAAGCAGAAAAAACCCAAACTATGGTTGTTAAGAACAGTCACAATGTTTAATGAAAAGCAAATCAAAGAAAAAGACGGGGAATGAGAAGAAAGGGGTACAAACTTTAGGTAAGATAGAGGCTAAATAGTAAAGAGAATGGCAAAACAAAGAAAGAAAATGATAACTCCTATAGCGAATGAAAAAAAAATGCAGCTAGCATTCGTGCATTTTTTTTAAATACAAAAAAAATACTGTTGTTGTTTGTAAAATAGTATATTATGTTAAATTTTCTATATTTTTATCTATGTTTGTATCACCATTTTATGTATTACGGGCTAATCGAGAAGGAGTTGGACACATTGTCAGATTTGGTCACATCAATCGGGGCTCTGATATAACGTCGAATTCATAAGTTGAAAAACTGTTGAATGATAGACAAAGAAGCTGTGAAACGTCTATCACCTTTTCACGATAATTTTTAGCTCACCTTGCCCATCACTTGACGTCCGTCGTCGTTAACTTTTACAAAAATCTTCTCCTCTGAAACTACTGGGCCAAATTTAACCAAACTTGGCCACAATCATCACTAAGGTATCTGGTTTAAAAAATGTGTCCGGTGACCCGGCCAACCAACCAAGATGGCCGAAATGGCTAAAAATAGAACATAGGGGTAAAATGTAGATTTGGCTTATAACTTTGAAACCAAAGCATTTAGAGCATATCTGACACGAGGTTTAAATGTTATCAGGTAAAGATCTATCTGCCCTAAAATTTACAGATGAATCGGAAAACCGGTTGTTGGGTTGCTGCTCCTGAATTGGTAATTTTAAGGAAATTTTGCCGTTTTTGGTTATTATCTTGAATATTATTATAGATAGAGATAAACTGTAAACAGCAATAATGTTCAGCAAAGTAAGATTTACAAATAAGTCAACATGACTCAAATGGTCAGTTGACCCCTTTAGGAGTTATTGCCCTTTATAGTCAATTTTTAACCATTTTTCGTAAATCTTAGTAATATTTTACAAAAATCTTCTCCTCTGAAACTACTGGGCCAAACTAATCCAAACTTGGCCACAATCATCTTTCGGGTTAGTAGTTTGAAAAATGTGTCTGGTGACCCTTCCATAAAACCAAGATGGCCGCCATGGCTAAAAATAGAACATGGGGTAAAATGCAGTTTTTGGCTTATAACTCAAAACCCAAAGCATTTAGAGCAAATCTGACAGGGGTAAAATTGTTTATCAGTTCAAGATCTATCTGCCCTGAAATTTTCAGATGAATCGGACAACCCGTTGTTGGGTTGCTGGCCCTGAATTAGTAATTTTAAGGAAATTTTGCTCTTTTTGGTTATTATCTTAAAGCTTGAATATAATTATAGATAGAGATAAACTATAAACAGCAATAATGTTCACCAAAGTAAGATTTACAAATAAGTCAACATGACTGAAATGGTCAGTTGACCCCTTTAGGAGTTATTGCCCTTTATAGTCAATTTTTAACCATTTTTCTTAAATCTTAGTAATCTTTTACAAAAATCTTCTCCTCTGAAACTACTTGGCCAAATTAATCCAAACTTGGCCACAATCATCTTTTGGGTTATTCGTTTGAAAAATGTGTCCGGTGACCTGGCCATCAAACCAAGATGGCCACCATGGCTAAAAATAGAACATGGGGTAAAATGCAGTTTTTGGCTTATAACTCAAAACCCAAAGCATTTAGAGCAAATCTGACATGGGGTAGAATTGTTTATCAGGTCAACATTTATCTGCTCTGAAATTTTTAGATGAATCGGACAACCCGTTGTTGGGTTGCTGACCCTGAATTGTTAGTTTTAAGGAAATTTTGCTGTTTTTGGTCATTATCTTGAATATTATTATTGATAGAGATAAACTGTAAACAACAATAATGTTCCTCAAAGTAAGATTTACAAATAAGTCAACATGACCGAAATGGTCAATTGACCCCCTTAGGAGTTATTGTTCTTTATAGTCAATTCTTAACAATTTTCATAAAATTTGTAAATTTTTACTAACATTTTCCACTGAAACTAATGGGCCAAGTTCATTATAGATAGAGATAATTTTAAGCAGCAAAAATGTTCAGTAAAGTAAGATGTACAAACACATCACCATCACCAAAACACAATTTTGTCATGAATCCATCTGCTTCCTTTAATATTCACATAGACCAAGGTGAGCGACACAGGCTCTTTAGAGCCTCTAGTTTATTATTATTCCTCTTCTTCTTCTTCCGCCACTTTAAAAATGAACTTGTCCGCAGCGGTTCTCCTAAACCACTTGTCAGATTGACGTCAGATTGACTTAGGATTTCATAAAATGGTAGTAGACTAATATGTCTAGGTGAGCCATCAATCTTTCGTTTGTACATTGGGGTCTATTAAGGGGTATTTTGGGGGGCAGAAAGGAGGGAGGGGTTTACTATAGAACCCTATGGGATTTTATTTTCTAAAATTTTCAAATGAATATAACTTGAAAACTGTAAGTGATAGATACATGCAGTCTTCAGAAATGATTATAGGACAATAAAACAAATCACATGAAATATAGGGGGAGTCCCTGGGGTCATCCCCACCCCTTTCAATTTGAGAATATGCTTTTATCTTGTAAACGGTCCAGATCCCCACCCCTAAACCATATATATTCTTGAATGGGACGATAAAACAAATCAAATGAAATTAAATGGAAGTTCCTGGGGGTTGCCCCCCACCCCGTTCAATTTGAGAATGTGCTATTATCTTGTAAACAGTCCAGATCCCCACCCCTAAACCATATATATTCTTGTAGGGGACAATAAAACAAATGAAATGAAATAAAAGTGATGTCCCTAGGGGCTCACCCCACCCCCTCTTGTTTGAAAACTTGTAAAGGGTCAACATCCCCACCCCTAAACCATATCTATTCTTGTATGGGACAATAAAACTAATCAAATGAAATTAAATGGAAGTTCCTGGGGGTCACCCCCCCCCCCCACCCCGTTCAATTTGAGAATGTACTATTATCTTGTAAACGGTCCAGATCCCCACCCCTAAACCATATATATTCTTGAATGGGACGATAAAACAAATCAAATGAAATTAAAGGGAAGTCCCCGGGGGGTCATCCCCACCACGTTCAATTTGAGAATATGCTATTCTCTTGTAAACGGTCCAGATCATCACCCCTAAACCACATATATTCTTGTAGGGGACAATAAAACAAATGAAATGAAATTAAAGTGATGTCCCTAGGGGCTCACCCCACCCCCTATTGTTTGAAAACTTGTAAACGGTCAACATCCCCACCCTTAAACCATACATATTCTTGTATGGGACAATAAAACTAATCAAATGAAATTAAATGGAAGTTCCTGGGGGTTGCCCCCCACCCCGTTCAATTTGAGAATGTGCTATTATCTTGTAAATGGTCCAGATCCCCACCCCTAAACCATTTATATTCTTTTAGGGGACAATAAAACAAATGAAATGAAATAAAAGGGAAGTCCCGAGGGAGTCACCCCACCCCCTCTTGTTTGAAAACTTGTAAACGGTCAACATCCCCACCCGTAAGCCATACATATTCTTGTATTGAACAATAAAACAAATCAAATGAACATGGGACCATATAAATGGCGAGTTATGGGAGCTTTGTTTGGGAGACTTCGTAACAGCATCCTGTTACAATTACTTCTTGTTTTTTAAGAAATTTTGCCGTTTTTGGTTATTTTCCTGAATATTATTATAGATAGAGGTACAGCAATAATGTTCAGCAAAGTAAGATCTACAAATAAGTCAACATGACCAAAATAGTCAGTTGACCCCTTAAGGAGATATTGCTCTTTATAGTCATTTTTTACCAATTTTTCGTAAATTTTTGTAATTTTTTCTTGTGGGTTTTACAAAACTATAGATCTTCATAATTTCAAATCTTGATCTTTCTCTGAAATTAATTCTATCTAAAGTTAAGGTTTTTCAACTCTATATAGTAACCTACATCATCACGCTTTTCAACATACTAAAAAAGTAAAATCTTAAAATACTGAACTCTGAGGAAAATTCAAAACGGATAGTCCATAATCAAATGGCAACATTAAAAGCTAAACCACACCAAACGAATTGACAACTGTCATATTCCTGACTTGTAACACAGTTTCACTCTATAAATTTATTACTTTGGGATATCGTACGGCATATTTTGTAAATTGTGAACAAAAAGGTAAAGCATGTTACACATATGATCAAAGTGATCATTATGGTACATAGCTTTTTATTGACTACATATTTTGTTGAATTTGGAGGTAGATTTTTTTCAACAATTTTTTCATCGGAAGATACCAAAACCTGGATGATAAATATTCCGTATCAACTTCTTAATAATACACGATGGTCTTGAATCATAGAGTTTAGGTACTGACTTTGTTAATCATCTTAATTACGTGTTATATAGTGATCTTTTACTTGTCTTTGAAAATTATTACTTATAAATTAATGTTAGTCTATTTTTGGTAATTTCCATTTGACGTGGATAGGTACTTATATATATATCCCGTTATTGTACTATGGAATTTTTGGTATTCTTTGTTTTTCGTTTTTGCTAATGTGCTTTGTTAATATGCCTTTTTAGCTCACCTGGCCCACAGGGCCAAGTGAGCTTTTCTCGTCACTTGGCGTCCGGCGTCCGGCGTCGTCGTCCGTCGTCATTAACTTTTACAAAAATCTTCTCCTCTGAAACTAAATTAAACCAAACTTGGCCATAATCGTTATTGGGGTATCTAGTTTAAAAAATGTGTGGCGTAACCCCGCCAACCAACTAAGATGGCCGCCATGGCTAAAAATAGAACATAGGGGTAAAATGCACTTTTTGGCTTATAACTCAAAAACCAAAGCAATGAGGGCAAGTCTGACATCGGGTAAAATTGTTTATCAGGTAAAGATCTATCTGCCCTGAAATTTTCAGATGAATCGTACAACTCTTTGTTGGGTAGCTGCCCCGAAATAAGTAATTTGAAGGAAATTTTGCAGATTTTGGATATTATCTTGAATATTATTATAGAAAGAGATGAACTGTAAACAGTAATTATGTTCAGCAAAGTAAGATCTACAAATAAGTCAACATGACCAAAACTATCAGTTGACCCCTTAAGGAGTTATTGCCCTTTATAGTCAATTTTTAACCATTTTTCGTAAATCTTAGTTATCTTTTACAAAAATCTTCTCCTCTGAAACTACTGGGCCAAATTAATCCAAACTTGACCACAATCATTTTTGGGGTATCTAGTTTAAAAAAATGTGTCCGGTGACCCGACCATCAAATCAAAATGGCCGCTACGGCTAAAAATAGAACATAGGGGTAAAATGTAGTTTTTGGCTTATAACTCGAACACCAAAGCATTTAGAGCAAAGCTGACATGGTGTAAATTTGTTTATCAGGTCAAGATCTATCTGCGATGAAATTTTCAGATGAATCGGACAACCTATTGTTTGGTTGCTGCCCTTGAATCGGTAATTTTAAGGAAATTTTACTGTTTTTGGTTATTATCTCGAATATTATTATAGATAGAGATAAACTGTAAACAGCAATAATGTTCAGCAAAGTAAGATTTACAAATAAGTCAACAAGACCGAAATGGTCAATTGACCCCCTAAGGAGTTATTGTCCTTTATAGTCAATTTTTAACAATTTTCATAAAATTTACACATTTTCCACTAAAACTACTGGGCCAAGTTTATTATAGATAGAGATAATTGTAAGCACCAAGACTGTTCAGTAAAGTAAGATGTACAAATACATCACCATCACCAAAACACAATTTTGTCATGAATCCATCTGCTTCCTTTGTTTAATATTAACATAGACCAAGGTGAGCGACACAGGCTCTTTAGAGCCTCTAGTTTTGTTAATATATTTGTTTGTTTTTATAGTAATTAAGATTAAAACACAATGTTGACTTCTGTACACTTTTTTAAATAGTATGTATATTATAAAAATAATACCTAATTATAAAATTAAAACCAAAAACTATCATTTGTGGTGCATGTAGTGCAAAGCATTTTTGATTGATTTTCAGTTGCAAAAATTTGAAACATTTTCAGAACAAGACAATTGTTTTAAACAGTTTATCAATTAAACGGTCCAATTATATGGACTGCAGCTAAATAGAGTTAATATTAAAAAGAAGATGCGGTTTGATCACAAATGAGATAACTTTCCGCAAGCGACCAAACGACACAGAAATTATTAACTATATGTCACCGTATGCAACCCAAACCGCAAAGTCGGCTGTAAAACGCCCCGAAACGACAAATGTAAAACAATTCAAACGAGAAAACTAACGGCCTCATTTATTTACAAACAAGAATGTGTCCTTGGTAAACGAATGCCCCACTCGCAATATCATTTTCTAGGTTCAGTGGCCCATGAAATTGGGGTGAAAAATCTGAATTAACATTTAAATTAGAAAGATCATATCATAGTTAATATGTGTACCAAGTTTTCAAGTTGATTGTACTTCAACTTCATCAAAAACTTCCTTGACCAAAAACTTCAACCTGAAGCGGGACAGACGGACGGACGATAGGACGCATATACCAGAAAGCATAATGCCCCTCCACTAACGTAGGTGGGGCATACAAATGAACAAAAACAAATACGTAACACATCAACAAACGACAACCACTGAATTACAGGCTCCGGGCTTGGGACAGGCACACACAGGTACAGGTACAGAATGTGGCCGAGTTAAACATGTTAGCGGGATCCAAACCTACCCCAAACTTGGGATAGTGGTCAAACAGTTCAACATTAGAACGAATTAAAAAAATCAGTTGAAAAGAGTTCCGATCTATTAGGACTTACTGTGCCTCTTTAATAGCAGATTTAATCTGTAATGCTATGAATCTCAGTGTATGACCAAACTCAGTAAAGACATGTGATTGTTACATTTAGTTGATACATTCAACAATACCTACCGTTATTTTGATAATTTTTCGTTAAATAATCCAGAGTTCTTTTTATATACTGCCGAAATTTAACCAAATGAACTTACTTTAATTAAATCTTAAAGGGAAACTTCGCAAAAAAATCAAAAATTGATAGTATGTCCATTCTGTATAAAAATGCTCAAATTTATAGATATTATAGTTTTATTCCGCTAGATAAGAGATCACCATCGATTTTAAATTTTGAGTATCAATTCTCTACGTTCCGCCATTTTGTCATCTTTTCCGATTAAAAATTACGATATGTCTATAAACCACAAAGGACCAAAATTACAGTAACCGATGTAGTCGTAATTGCGTGTCGATATTTTGTCAATCGTACGGTTGTTTTATCTGACTAACTAACTTGATACGGAAAATGTTTTTATTTTTTTAAATAACCATAGTCTGTTATTTTTAAACTGTAATATTGGAATTAGTTAAAAAGTCAAAGTTCAAATCATAAATAAGTGTTCCGTGAAAATTGTTTTCGAAAATCTAATTCGTTCATAATTTTATAAAGTAATAAACTTTATTCAAATAAATTCGGATCTTCCCTCATCTGATCACTATCGATCACCAGCATGGCTAAAGGTATTACTCCCCAAGGTATTGTGAGGGGTGTGAGGTGACACGTCCAGGTATTCAATCGATTTTCTGTCGGGCTTGCAAGTTCATGCACCGTTTCAGTCCTGTAGGTATTGATCAGTGTACACGGACGATTACTTAGTTAAAACTTTCCATTTTGAACTATCAGGTGTATATAATATACATCTCTGTCTTGCGTGTCGAAAGTGATATAATATACTAGTCATTACTTAACTCATACGCTTGTTTATAAATAACATTTCTGGTGTAAAGAATATTATTTATAAAAATATAAATAATTTTATTTTACTTTTGCATCATAGATCAAATGTATTCGTTCAGTGTCTGTTCACTTGTGTTAATATGTCTTTTGACTGAGTTAAGCCATTTCAATTGATATTTTATAGTGTGTCTTTCAATGTTGCGATGTTACACTATTGTGTCAGATAAGAGTGTAGGTTGGTACCTATTAAAACGTTTAATCTCGCTGCATGTGTTTGCACCTGCCCTAAGTCAGGAATCTGATGTTCAGTAGGTGTCGTTTGCTGATGTGATTCGAAAGCGATTCTCGTTTAGATGATACCGTTGGTTTTCCCGTTTGAATGCGTTAACACTAGTCATTTGTGGGGCCCTTTAAAGCTTGCTGTTCGATGTGAGTCAGACTCCGTGTTGAAGACCGTACTTTGACCTTCAATGGTTGACTTTTACAAATTGTAACTAGAATGGAGAGTTGTCTCATTGGCACTCATACCACATCTTCTTATATCTATTAACTCATCAGATGGATACAAATAGAAATACATCTTAAAAAACACACAGTGGGCGTGGATGGGTACTTGTTTATCCCAACAACAAAAAAACACGAAGTACAGATCTCAGAGTACTGGCAATTACTGGCAGCTAGTTCAAAGCTACTAGCAACTAATAAAAAATCAAGCTTTTAAGACTAAATTTTTAATCAATACAATATAACGTTTTCCGAAATAAGTACAGGAAAAACTTAGGTGATATGTATAAGATCTTTTAAAGCTCTTTCCATTGGTTAAAAAAGCAACACTCTTAAAGAAAATGTTTTATCCTTAAAATAATATATTGGCCTTTCCTCTATTCCACTTTATTATCATCTCATTGCAGTTTATAGGCAGAGCAATATTCTGAATGGATGAAATTACAAAGCAAAAAGTACACATTTTTCTGTGTATGCTAAAAGTAATATATTGGCCTTTCCTATATTCCACTTCATTATCCCCCCATTGCAACTTATAGGCAGAGCAGTATTCTGAATAGATGAAACTACAAAGCAACTAGAGGCTCTAAAGAGCGTGTGTCTATGTGAATATTAAACAAAGGAAGCAGATGGATTCATGACAAAATTGTGTTTTGGTGATGGTGATGTGTTTGTACATCTTACTTTACTGAACATTCTTGCTACTTACAATTATCTCTATCTATAATGAACTTGGCCCAGTAGTTTCAGTGGAAAATGTTAGTTAAAATTTACAAATTATATGAAAATTGTTAAAAATTGACTATGAAGGACAATAACTTCTTAGGGGTCAATTGACCATTTCCGTCATGTTGACTTATTTGTAAATCTTACTTTGCTTAACATTATTGATGTTTACAGTTTATCTCTATCTATAATGATATTCTAGATAATAACCAAAAACAGCAAAATTTCCTTAAAATTACCAATTCAAGGGGGCCCAACAACAGGTTGTCAGATTCATCTGAAAATTTCAGGGCAGATAGATCTTCACCTGATAAACAATTTTACCCCATGTCAGATTTGCGCTAAAGGCTGCGGTTTCAGAGTTATAAGCCAAAATCTACATTTCACCCCTATGTTCTATTTTTAGCCATGGCGGCCATCTTGGTTTATTGGCCAGGTCACGGGACACAATTTTTAAACTAGATACCCCAATGATGATTGTGGCCAAGTTTGGTTTAATTTGGCCCAGTAGTTTCAGAGGAGAAGATTTTTGTAAAAGATTACTAAGATTTACGAAAAATGGTTAAAAATTGACTATAAAGGGCAATAACTCCTAAAGAAATCAACAGACCATTTTGGTCTTGTTGACTAATTTGTAGATCTTACTTTGCTGAACATTTTTGCTGTTTACAGTTTATCTCTATCTATAATAATATTCAAGATAATAACCAAAAACAGCAAAATGTCCTTAAAATTACCATTTCAGGGGCAGCAACACAACAACGAAATGTCCGACTCATCTGAAAATTTCAGGGCAGATAGATCTTGACATGATGAACAATATTACCCACATGTCAGATTTGCTCTAAATGCTTTGGTTTTTGAGTTATAAGCCAAAAACTGCATTTTACCCCTATGTTCTATTTTTAGCCATGGCGGCCATCTTGGTTGGTTGGCCGGTTACCGGACACATTTTTTAAACTAGATACCCCAATGATGATTGTGGCCAAGTTTGGTTAAATTTGGCCCAGTAGTTTCAGAGGAGAAGATTTTTTAAAAAGTTAACGCAGGACGACGACGACGGACGACGACGGACGCCGGACGCCAAGTGATGAGAAAAGCTCACTTGGCCTTTTGGCCAGGTGAGCTAAAAAGTATACAATTTTATGTGTAACTTAAAAAAACTACCCCCAAAAAACCCGGCAAGCTTTTAATAAAAGCTATTACTTGTACTGTAATGTTGTCAATGTACCGATTAACTAATTAGTATATAGCCGCGATCAGAAAAACTGTTACATAATCTGGCGGTAGATATGAATCCGAAATACAATATGTACATGTAATAATACCCACTATTAAATAAAATTACGTGTACATTGTGTCAAAATTATTTTAATCCTCTAGTATATAGTATGCGTTTTATGGGTAAAGTAAATTTTAAAATGTCCGGGTTTTAGATTTAAATCGACCCAACTATTTTTAAATCCCTATTGTTTGCAAAATAGTAATGTGTTCACTCATGCCAATAAAATAATTATTACATGTAGTTATTCATGGCGAAACACGTTTGTTGACATTGTTTATTAATTTCGTAAAATTGAGGACAAAATACAGAGAATTTGGAAGGTAAGTTTATTTCTTGTAAACATGTGTTACTTGATTTTATTAATTGAAACTGCAATTGTCACAGCATAAAATCAACGATTTTGTTGTGTGCAATTAGTAAAATATAAGCAAAGGAAACTACAAATGCAAGACTTCCATGGAAACCCTACTCCCTTTTCAGTTGTGCAAAATATACATACAATGTTTATATGATGGTCTTGTCCTTAAAAATTACAGACGAGATTTAGCAGAACGTTCTGCATTATATCATGCCCAATTAAATAGGATAAGGTGTCTCTTTTAAATGGCAAATTCAAACAATTATAAATATTTAAACATATTGTTAGTCTTCGTGTTAAACATTAATAAAAATCCATTTGCAGTATAACATTGGACAGCACACATTATGAATGTAAACAACGTTAACATATTTAACTTTTAAATGGACAATAGTATGATGTTACCTACGAGGAGTTATTATGATGTGTTTGAAGGTAAGGCATAGTGAGCATTTCGGCCATTAAATGTCAAAATCCTTTTTTATCTAGACTGGTCTGATGTTCATTTGTTGTCGTTTGTTGGTGTGGTTCATATGCATTTCTGGTTTCTCGTTTTTTATATAGATTAGACCGTTGGTTTTCCCGTTTGAATGGTTTTACACTAGTCATTTTGGGGGTCCTTTATATCTTGCTGTTCGTCCGGAGTCTAGGCTTAGTGATGACGGCCGTACTTTGACCTATAATCATTATGGTTTACTTTTACATTTTCTACATTATAGAGAATGCCTGTACCAAGTCAGGAATAATATGACAGTTGTTATCCATTCATTTGATGTGTTTGGACTTTTGATTTTGCCTCTTGATTTTGGATTTTCCTTTTTGAATTTTCCTCGGAGTTCAGTATTTTTGTGTTTTTACTTTTTATAAGTTATAACTTTGATATGGAGAGTTGTTTCAATGGCAATCGTACCAAATCTATGAAAAACTCTGTATCGCACATATTATACGAAAATCGGTTCAAATCCTCTATCTTTTTTTCGATTTCACACTTCAATTTCTCGAAAACACTGGTTTAAAACACTTTTTCCAATCGTTCCGTTGATTGATATAATCAAGCGTTTGGTGTGTCAGGTTTATAGACTACCCCCCCCCCCCTTTATAATTAAGCTGTTGAGGTTTTGTATTTTTGTTGATACTTTATTTTATCAATCTAAGGTGTATATACGAAAAATAAATGAGGGTGCGTGACAATAAGACAGCAACCATGCAATCAACACAAATAACCAACAGAAACTTGGGAGTCCGTCTTCAATAAGAGGCAGGTGTTTATAACAAATAGTGTGTCATATACAAAGTAACGCTCTCCATTGTTTACGTTATACCCCTCAATTTTTGATGATTTCGACATAAATAATGTTTCTATTGTGTTTTATAAAACAAAAATGGAATGAAATATTTATTTTTGAAATCAGAAAACGGGTTTATTTAAAAAAAAAAAGAACGATGGACAAAAATCTGCCTAGAAATTGTTACAGAATGATTTTCATAAAAGATTGAACAGATTAAAAGTTGTTTGTTTAATACGTGCTTAACGCAACTTTCAGTGTTATTTACTATTTTGTGGCAGGTTTCATATTTTAAAAGCAACATACAAAACTCTGAGTTAACAAACAGTTATTGTATATAAGTAAGATTATCATAAAATTAATTATGTCGCGGGTAGCTTGGGATACAGATTTGTAAACATACTAAATTTTGAAGTCAAAATTGGTCTTACGGGTCTTATTCTTTACCGATTTATCTCTTTCCTGATCTTTTTGTTTTTTGTTTTTATTTGATTAATGTCTAGTTTGTTTGATATCTGTTTTTTTTTTGTCAAACTTAAATTATTACGACAAATTGTCTTGCTCTCCTCTTGATACATCACGAAAAATGTGGCCATAATGTTATGCCTGATGTCATTACATAGAAAGATCACATCGTTCTAATGAAAGAAAGGTTTTAATTGTCTGCTTATCACATATTAATAACCAGAGAAACAAGTTCTACTAAAGCTCATGCAAGACAATATTTCTCAACTATCAACAGTAAAATGTTCAATATTTAAATCGTCCGGCGAGCTTCGCGTTATTTGTTTTAAAAGTTTACTGTCTCGAGTGGAGAAATATCGTATCAAATTCACAGCAGTGAAAAGAATCCATAGTTATACGATAAAACAAACACGGAAATAAACCGGACACCTGGGAATCAACATCAGGACCAGGTCTTACAAAAGTGAGCAGACTAACAGGTGTATTGACTTTGTAGAATGTGTCACAATTATCTGCCAAATGCTCAATAAATTATTTATACAATAGTAATTTTCATAATTTACGACTGCAAGTCATAGGAAGTTTTATAGCTTTATTGTTGTATAGTACATGTAGTACAGGGAAAAGTCATAAAACAATTTAATATAGAACGTGTTTAACTATTCATTCGAAATATGGCATTCAAATGAACAAAATCCTACACGGCAATATGGCGGACGGTAATCTCGAAGCAGGTAAAAACTTTCATAATTTTTTATAAACATGATCAATAGAAAATTATTGTAATCTTATTGCATCACTGCATGTGTCGATACTCGTGCTTTTATTTTCTGCAATAATAATTCGACGTAACATTCATGTTTAACCATTTGAAAACAAAAGCGATTAAAAAATAAAATAAAAACAAATATAAAGCGCAGAAAAATTACAAATGATGCTTGGTCACAAGTTAAATTGAAGCTGTCACATGAATACGGATTCAATTAGGTTGAATTATTAACTTGCAATTGAATAATTCACCAGCGATGTTTCTTAACTTATTTTGACCGAATTGAACCAGTTAAACTGGCTACTAAAAGCGAATAATTATTTCACTTTTATTAAAGATTGAACAAAACACATCATGTTTCAATTTTTAATTTCTCGTAGCTAATTATGCTCCTCTAATTGAATAGATTATGTCTTTTGTCTGATATCACTCCTTGTGTGTCATTTAATTTTTGTTTATTGCAGAGTGCCATTCATTCTAAAAAAAAGTAAAGACGGACTCAAATTTGCATACTTTGACATTTGATTAAGGGAGCTACCTTTTGATTTATATAGGAGGGGGGAGGGGGTGAGGGGCTAGGATAAAATTTGAAAAAAAGCCGCACAAGAGATTTGAGTTAAAAAAAAAAGCAGGATGAGCAACTTTGCAAAATAAAGGCAGGATGACAATGTATGTAAAATAAGTCGTTAGGGAGCTACCATTTCATTTGCATGTGGGAAAAGAGGTGGGGTGGCTATGATGGAAATTTTGTTCTGTCTTTATGCATTAGTTTTAATCTCTGTCCTGCTTTTTTAGCTCACCTGGCCCGAAGGGCAAAGTGAGCTTTTCTCACCACTTGGCGTCCGTCGTCCGTCGTCGTCGTCCGGCGTCGTCGTCGTTAACAATTTACATTTTGAACTTCTTCTAGAGAACCACTGAATGGAATGGAACCAAACATGGCATGAATGTTCCTTATGAGGTGCTGACCAAGTGTTGTTACTTTGTAGCCGATCCATCATCCAAGATGGCCGCCAGCGGGGGTTTTAGTTTAACATAGGACGCTATGGGAAATGCATACAAATGACTTCTTTTAGAGAACCATTGAATGGAATGAAACCAAACATGGCATGAATGTTCCTTATGAGGTGCTGACCAAGTGTTGTTACTTTGTTGCCGATCCATCATCCAAGATGGCCGCCAGCCGGGGACTTAGTTTAACATAGGACCCTATGGGAAATGCATACAAATGACTTCTTTTAGAGAACCACTGAATGGAATAAAACCAAACATAGCATGAATTATCCTTATGGGGTGCTGACCAAGTGTTGTTACTTTGTAGCCGATCCATCATCCAAGATGGCCGCCAGCGGGGGACTTAGTTTAACATAGGACCCAATGGGAAATGCATACAAATGACTTCTTCTAGAGAACCACTAAATGGAATGAAACCAAACATAGCATGAATGTTCCTTATGGAGTGCTGACCAAGTGTTGTTACTTTGTAGCCGATCCATTATCCAAGATGGCCACCAGCAGGGGACTTAGTTTAACATGGACCCTATGGGAAATGCATACAAATGACTTCTTTTAGAGAACCACTGAATGGAATAAAACCAAACATAGCATGAATGTTCCTTATGGGGTGCTGACCAAGTGTTGTTACTTTGTAGCCGATCCATCATCCAAGATGGCCACCAGCGGGGGACTTAGTTTAACATGGACCCTATGGGAAATGCATACAAATGACTTCTTTTAGAGAACCACTGAATGGAATAAAACCAAACATAGCATGAATGTTCCTTATGGGGTGCTGACCAAGTGTTGTTACTTTGTAGCCGATCCATCATCCAAGATGGCCGCCAGCGGGGGACTTAGTTTAACATAGGACCCTATGGGAAATGCATACAAATGACTTCTTTTAGAGAACCACTGAATGGAATGAAACCAAACATGGCATGAATGTTCCTTATGAGGTGCTGACCAAGTGTTGTTACTTTGTTGCTGATCCATCATCCAAGATGGCCGCCAGCCGGGGACTTAGTTTAACATAGGACCCTATGGGAAATGCATACAAATGACTTCTTTTAGAGAACCACTGAATGGAATAAAACCAAACATAGCATGAATGTTCCTTATGGGATGCTGACCAAGTGTTGTTACTTTGTAGCCGATCCATCATCCAAGATGGCCACCAGCGGGGGACTTAGTTTAACATAGGACCCTATGGGAAATGCATACAAATGACTTCTTCTAGAGAACCACTAAATGGAATGAAACCAAACATAGCATGAATGTTCCTTATGGAGTGCTGACCAAGTGTTGTTACTTTGTAGCTGATCCATTATCCAAGAAGGCCGCCAGCGGGGGACTTAGTTTAACATAGGACCCTATTGGAAATGCATACAAATCACTTCTTCTAGTGAACCACTGAATGGAATGAAACCAAACATGGCATGAATGTTCCTTATGTGGTGCTGACCAAGTGTTGTTACTTTGTAGCTGATCCATCATCCAAGATGGCCGCCAGTGGGGGACTTTTGAATGAAATTAAACATGTTCCTTTCCTTATAAATGAGGTTGTGTTGTCACTTTTAGCCAAATTTTATATTTTTTTATATGATTTCAAAAACCCAAGTAGAATCAGGTGAGCGATACAGGCTCTTGAGAGCCTCTAGTTTATTTTCCAATCTATTCGTTCCTGGATTTTTTTATTAAACAAAATAACAGTTCACAGAAAACTACAGATTAAGCAACACGAATCCCACTAAATATAGATTAAAAGTTAGATGTGCTTACTAGTTTTATTCAAGCATATCCGTTGTACGAGTTGTACTTAAATATAATCGGACAGGACTCTGAGGAGTACTTGTATTAATTTATTGTTACTATATAAAATAAACGTATAGACACACAGAGGAGTAAAACTTATTTGGTATGGACAAAGTGTATACAAATCCTTGCTCTAACGCTCTAAATGTACAATCTAAATATTTTTACATACATATAGAATGACGAATTGCGGGAGACCATTTAGTAGTACAGCGGAAAGTAATAAAACAATTTAATATAGAAATTAAGTGTATAACTGTTCGAAATGACATTCAAATGAAAAAAAGAAATCCTTCGCAGCAACATAGAGGACGGTAGTCTTGAACCAGGTAAAAACTTTACTAAATTTACAAGTAGTGAAAAATTAATATTTCCTTATGTGTTAAAATCTGATTTAATTGTACTAAGTTGATGGAATTATATGGAAAACTCTAGGATTTATTTCATTTTACCCAGATAAACTCTTAATGCATGTTTATTTACTTCATTGTGCATTTAAGTCCCATCCGAAGATTCGTCAGTCCTACATTTCAGTAAATAATATTATCCTAATTGCATCATTTTGTCGATTAAACCGCTATTATTTGCTACAATATTCATGGTTAATCATTTTTGAGAAAAATTGCGATAAAATAAATGAAAGTAGAAAAAGAAAGCGTATAAAAAGAAATCAGGTTGTTTTTCGCATTTGCTTTTAACAAATTCTTTTCGATTTATGAGTTTGACCTAAATCACTCTTGGTCATTTTATTATTAATATTCAGTTTTGAGTGTCATTTAAACGGATTAAAACTTGTCACATATTTTGACATTTCACTTACAAACAAACCACTTTCACATGATAAGGGTGGATAGAAGGTCTGGCGTTCGCTAACATGTTTAACGCCGCAACATTCTGTATATGCCCGTCACAAGTCAAGAGCCTGTAATTCAGTGTTTGTCGTTTGGTGCTTTATGTCATTTGTTTTTCGTTCATTATTTTGTTCATTAACCAGGCCGTTAGTTTTATCCTTTGAATTGTTCTACATTTGTCATTTCGGAGCCTTTAACAGCTGACTATGCTTAAGGGTTTTGCTCATTGTTGAAGGCCGTGCGGTTACCTATATGCATAGGTGTTAACTTATGTCATTTTGTCATTTGTGTGCTCATTACTTATCACATATATATCTTCTTATTTTTTTAAAACAAAAGTTCACAGAAAACTAAAAATTAAGCAACACAAAGCCCACCAAATATTGATTAAAAGTAAAATATAATTAGTTTTATTAAATCAATTCTATTTTACAAGTACATGTACATGTACATAATTATATTCTGACAGGAGTACTCATCACTAGTTTATTGTTACTAGTGTTACTAAATAAAATAAACAAATGAATAACAGTAAAACTGATCTGGTATGAATTCCAAAATTTATAAAAATATACAAAATGGAGAGTTGATCGAGACCATTGGTAATTTGTTTTTACTGTTGATATATAAATGGAGGATTTGGCATGATAACCAATCCGCCAACGATCCATCAAAGTTCAAATGAAGTTGATATACTTATTTTAAAATAACTTAAAATTAAACAAATATAACTTTATAAACAAGTTAGTACTAACATTGAGAAACAAACGATCATGTCTAGGATCGAAATGCGCTATGCGGTATGTTACCCAATGTTGAAGACCGTACGGTGACTTATAGTTGTTGTTTTCTGTGTCATTTTGGTCTCTTGTGGAGTTGTCTCATTTGGCAACCATACCGCATCTTCTTTTGGTATATGATAATATGATATAAGCGCTTCAAGACTTCACTTCTTTTTTCAGATATGATGAGGAAAGCTTCCGTGACTAGAATACTGAAAAGACTAAAGATTTTCATTGGAGTACTTATCTGTATAGCTATAACTCTACTTATGTTAATCATATCATCGATTTTAAGATTCAACTGGAAGGTAAAAATGTCAGAGGCACCAAAACAATTGAGTGTACATCCACTATCAGAGACAACTGTAAATGGTATACCTCTAATCATACACCAAACGTGGAAATCTAAAAATGTTCCAGACAAATGGAAAGACGCTCAAGCCTCTTGGACCAATCAATCGGTGATATATCCATTAAAACGAAAATACAACGAATTCGTGTATATGTTATGGACCGATAAAATGTTAGACACTTTCATAAAGGAGAAGTATCCATGGTTTTACAATGCTTTTCATAGTTATCATTTTCCTATATCACGGACAGACGCGGGAAGATATTTTTTGTTGTACCATTATGGCGGCGTTTATTCCGATTTGGATATAGGTTGTAATAATCAATCGATAAGAAAGATATTGTCCAGTATAGAAGGTCATGAAGGGGTCGGGGTCATGGAAGTTAGACCATACGGATTTTCTTTAGAGGTGCTTATTTCTGCGAAAGGTCATCCATTTATGAAATCTGTGATATCTGGTTTGATACCAGCGCAGGCAAGACATCCAATTCCATACCTAACAGTGTTGCTATCTGCGGGTCCATTATATTTCACCGCAAAATATGGATTATATAAAAATAAGCATGAAATACATATTGTGAGTCCTGCGTTGTATGAAGGGAAATATTTCAAACATTATCACGGTGGCAGCTGGCATAGCTGGGACGGAGAACTAATTTGGTGGTTTTATAACCACGGACCATTATTTTTAAAATTGATAATATTTAGCAGCAATAATTTTTGTACTGGTGACGTTAAAAAATAATAACACATTTGTTGGAAAACGAAGAAATAGTCATATATCATAATAACACAGATTTAAACAACTCATTGTGTTCAAATTCTCAATAGTTGTCGTTTGTTTATTTAATTTATACGTGTTTCTCGTTTCTCGTTTTTTATATAGATTAGTCCGTTGGTTTTCCCGTTTGAATGGTTTTACACTAGTAATTTTGGGGCCCTTTATAGCTTTTTGTTCGGTGTGAGCCAAGGCTCCGTGTTGAAGGCCGTACATTGACCTATAATGGTTTACTTTATAAATTGTTATTTGGATGGAGAGTTGTCTCATTGGCACTCACACCACATCTTCCTATATCTATATTATGTGTCTTTCAATTTTGAAATAATTTTCGTTTGAAATCACTGCTGTTCATTAATATAGAAAGAACATATGATATTGCCAACGGAACAACTATCCACCAATGTTCAAATAAAGTAGATTTAAGCATTTAGAGACAACCGGACGACCTTCAACAATGAGGAAAATCCAAACCGTATCTATAGTCGGCTATAAATTGCCCCGCCGTGACGTAAAAAATGTTCAATTATTCAAAAGAGAAAATTAACGACCTAATTTATAACGGAAAAACTTATCAAGAACAAATAAGACCGACATGAACCAAAGACAGTTACTGAACTACATGTTCCTGGCTTATGAACATGTTTGAAGGCACAAAGTATCCCATTAACCTGGGACAGTGGTTTAACGACACAACACAAGAACAATAAACGAAAACAAATATGAGAAACAGTAATACACGACAACAACTCAATAACCATGATAACAGGCTCCTGACTTGAGACTAGCACAAAAATAGAATGTGACGGGGTAAACATGTTTGCTGTCGCCGAACCATCACGAACCACCCCCTCCCTAATACCTCCAACCTTTGATATTCTTTCAAAACTACGTTCAATTCCAAATTGGGTCGTTCTGAAAACAATTCCGGTAAATAGATATTGTTCTGCTGATTATGTTAAATAATAGCCTCAACTTTCAAAATTGGTTAGCATGGACTGTTTCTAAGGATTAACTTACCGGTAATTGTAATTCTTAAATAGATTGTCCGATTTTCTGAATATTTTAAGATTGATAGATCTTGACCTTTTGTAATGGTCAATACTTTAACTTCAAAGTGACCACTTAGTCTACATGTATGTGCTTGATGACACAATAATGCGAAGTGTCGATTGGTGACAATAATCTAATTTAACGAAGATTAATGAATTTCACTTTCGGACCTCATTTAAAAATAAGGAAATCGCTATTTTGACGAAAAAAATATGTCGGAGATTTAATCATTGACAATTACAGATCTAGAGTAAATACATTCTATACTTAAGTGTAGTTTGCTAGATATAATATTCAAACAAGTATAAGAATTATTTATGCGCGAGTTAGATGTTTGAATAAATGTGTCTTTTTAAGTGTTCGGTATGGTTAGTTTATGGTTCAAAACTTAACATATGCTAAGATATTATGTTGAAATATCTATAAAAATGTATAAAAAATGTGTGCAATTGCAAATTTATAGGTTTCCACATAAAGATTCGAATTTGCAGTTGTCATATATATCATTTCATGAACACCATACTGTTTTGTCATGCACACATCTTACATCTATATATACTTCATTTAAAGAAAAAACCTTTTAAATAAAAATATTCCGATTTCATATTATAGCGTGATATTTCTATATGAGATCACATATTTATTGATTCTTAATTTGAAAAGATTGTGAATTTCCTTTTAAGTGACTATAACTTATTTACACTATTCTTGAAATCTTTAAGTAAAAAATCATTCCTTGGTTTTAAGTGTCACAATTTCGAGCTAGAGTGTTACACTGTAATTCCAAAATTCTATTTAAATGCCGTTTTATTTAAGAGTTATTTATTAATGCGATCTAAGTAAACAAAGACTTTTAAAATCCCAATTGATTATAATACAATATTTATATTATAATGGATTATATACGATCAATATCGCCGATCGTAGGAGTTTTTGACAAGAGACAAATTTTAAAAGCGAGGGTGGACAACCATGATATGACGCCATCCACAATCATAACAAATAACTAATTGACAGATAACACGTTTCGCTTTTGCAATACCGTAATATGGGAACAATGACAAAAGGTGCAGCGCCACGTTATAACCGTAATATAGATCATTGCCAATACAACTGTATACCAAATACTTTTGACTTATCATAGTGGTCCCCCTTTCAATGACCTAACCATGACTATTGAACGGAGAAACTATTATCCAAAATGATTGATATGAAATGAGTTGATGCATCAAAAATTACTAGTCTACCTCTAGTGTACCCTTAAACTGATCTTATTACATAAATGTTTAAACACCAGAACTAAGAATAAATTAATGAGTCTATAAACCATGAGTGGAAACAAGGGGGCGCAAATTATATTAACTTATTAGTCATGGCGTCTTATTCAACTGCAAATAGAATATGAAGATTCAAGTCTCCCATTTATGATAAATGATTCCACTTAAACTGCTAAATCACAGACCATAATAAATTATTGTTAACCCCGCCGTTGTCAGAAAGACCACGACCAAGTTTTACAGTACGCAACTTCGTCATGGCGAGTAATCAATGAATTTGTTTTTTAATTCAATTGAGGGGATCATTTGTTTGCATAAGATTTTGTTAAGTTGAACTATACGTTGAAAAGGTGGAACAATGCTTTTGAGGATAAATCCGATCAACTATTTGTATAATGACATTTAAATCAGAATGTTATTATTATCTTTTTAGTAAACGGCTGCGCGATGAGGGCATGATAGCCTGTTTTCGGTAATATTTATAAAGTGTTTTGGAATATTTGAAATATAAAGCTTAAATCAACATTATCTAAGTAAAGTTATTAAGGGGCACGTATTTCCTTGTGTGTTTATTAGTAATAAGGTTTTGGTTTTCCAAATATTCAAAGATTTTAAATATAATTATTTTAGATCTTAACCTCTTTAACTTTATAGCAATCTTGGATGTTACACATATTCATAATATCAGCATAGCCATAATTAATAAAAATAAAAAAAATAAAACGATGAAAAGGTAATAGGGTGATGAAAAATTTCGTAGGAACTTCATTGAAGGAATCAAATAATTTTAACTATAAAAAACAAGATGTGATATGTTGCCAATGAGATAACTCTCACCAAGAGACAAAATGACACAGAAATGAACAACTCAAAATCAACGTATAGCCTTCAACAATGAGCAAAGCCCA